>VXAL01004686.1:385586-438582 GCA_013399475.1 Chauna torquata | reverse complement strand
CTGTTAGTAAAAAATGCTGTGGACCTATTTAGGTGCTAAAGTTGCTGTCATACTTCTAATAACATATTTGGGTTTCAGAATCTTAAATTGCAATAGTCATTTTTAAATCTTTTATTTTGACAAGGATGATCTTCAAAAGTTGAATCCATGGAGGTTTACGTGACAACATAAAGCATCATCTTTGTGAAAAATGTGAACTGTACCTTCAGTTTGTCCCAGCCGAGCATTGACTCCTGAATGATGATGATTCTCTCCATGCAAATCTGGTTTGCTTATCATCAGTGACTAAGTACTAGAAATCCTGTGGTTGTTTTATTTTTATTTTTTAACATTGTAGTGGAGTTGGAGACTGGAATGCCATGGTGCAAGAAGTAAAGTACACTTTAAAACCATCTAATTATTGGATAGTAGACACTTTTAGATAACCCACATTCTTCCACCTGCAGACCGTACATCCCATATGAACATATCACAGAACATGTTCATATAGATTTTATAAATTACTAAAATGACCTTTTGGTAGCTTGGGGTGCGGATATCAAATGTCCGAGTAGATTTGGGTTTTCATTAACTCACTGAACCATACTGAATGAGTATTTCAGATGTCAAAGTTGAAGAGGTCATGCAACTGAGTGAAGAAATAAGGACAAATGACCTCTTGGTGAACTTTCAATGAAAGGTTAGAGATCACAGGATTTTCTCTAGATTATCGTTACAAGTTTTTCTGTGTCAGGGTAACTTTTAACTGAAGAAATGGTGTACTCCAGTGCTTAGCATTCGTCCATGGTGCACCCAATTTCATGTAACTAATTTATTATTGATATGGGAGTTAATAATCACTTATTTTTAAGTGTTTTCTTCATTCTGTGAACGTTGTGGCTGTGAACCTGTCCTTTATCAGCCTCTACAGGGCTCTTCAGCATTGGCCTTGTTATTCTAATTTCCTAATTCCTCTTGCATTCTCCAGCACTGAAAAAAGAAGCTTGTGCAGACAAGAGCCAGTCTCCTTTCAGATATATAAGTTTCAGTTTTGCCAGAGAAAAGATTAGGACTACATTACTGTACAGGATGAAATTACAAGGCTAAATTTTTAAACAAGCATGAACACCGTGTATTTAATGCCACAGTTTTTTGGCTTCTTGTTTGAGTAACATGCAAGGAGTGGCACAGGACCCCGAGGGGGTTTGTGTACCATGCAGTTATTCAGAAGGCTTCCAGTCCAGACCTCCAAAAGGAAGACGTCTAATTATAACTCTGTGCTACAAGCTGCCAGTCTGGGAAAACAAGAGTTTCAGCTGATCTTTAGTTGACAGTGGGGACCAGCTTTTTCTCTTTTCTGTACCCGAGAAGTAGGTTATTATGCTGAACATGAGTGGTGATTCATTGTGTTGAATTTGCATCTATATCTACATTTATTTAGTAGTAATCTGTGAACCACAACTTGCTGATTTTTGGAATCATCATATGGTTTCATAATGAAAGGAAAAATGGAGGAAACAGATAGGTAGTATTTGGGAGCATGTACAGCTTTCATTAGTCGAGTATATATGCAGTGTTTGGAGGATTTGGGTTTCCTTAGAGTTGTGCACTGCAGGCATTGCAAATGTACTATGAAAACAGAACCCCTAAAATTAACGTGCTCTTTAAGAAAAGAGAATAAGAAATCACTCCTCAAGTATTAGTCCCTGATGATTTAATGTAATGACTCCAGTTTAGTAAATTAGTTTTCATAATTGCACTTTGCATCTGTATCGTACAGCGTGACAGATTGCATTTTACATGAAGTATCTCACTCTCGCCATTCCACGCCTGCAGATTGAAGTGAAAGGACGGAGGGGTTTTTGCTACAGAGTTTGCTGCTGGCAAATCCAGCTGCTGCTAAAAGAAAACCCAAGTGTGCAGGTTGCAACAAACAAATTGAGGATGCGACAGAGCTGTTATTAGGTACAAGGCTTGTGGGGTTTAAGTAAAAATCAACTACTGTTGTCGCTCTCCCTTGAGTGTTAAATTCTTAGCTAAAGTGCTGCTCATACTTTAGTTTGAGTTTTGAGGCTGTCGTCTTATAATTGCTTCCTTCAGACAGCTTAAAAAGTTTTCCAAGTTTGAGGCCTTTGAGTGGACACGGGAAAGATAGCATTTGTAGTAGACAAGATGCTGTTAAGAAACAGTGGGGCATATTTTGGAACAGCATTAATTACGGTTTGATACATAATTTACATATAGGGATGTCCAGCTTTTGCAAAGCAGCTAAAGACAAAACTGCTAAACCTGTCAGTCACCATTAAGACCCCATGCTGCATCTAAAATACCTGTAAAAATACCAGTATTCTCTACCTGAAGTCTTTTTTCAAGTAAAAACTTTCTTAGTTTTAGTAGTTTCTGAATGAAATGGTAGTTTCCTAGCATTGAAATTTAAAGCTGTTTAAGAGCAAGACTCTAAAAGTGATATTCGATCAAATAATTTGAACATTAGTATTTACAAAATTTAGCAGCAACACTACACTGAAATAGAGTGGTATAGGACACATCTGGATGATGTAGGTATGTGCAAAGTTTGTGAGTATCTGAAGCTGGGAGGTTTTAAATTACCGTAATCTAAGCAAAATGTGTAAGGTAAAATGGTGGCTTCCAGATGACAAATCTGTTTTTAAGATTTTCTGAGATTTACTTCTGTTGGTGAAGTACTTAGTAAATGTATATCCCCTCCACTTTCTTGCCACAGGTGTGATTGTGGCAGTAGGTGGGAACATGTGGACCCACTGACTCCTTGGTCTGCTGTAGATTTCGTCTATCGTTTTTGGAAAGCTGGCAGCTTCTAATGTGTTTTGTTTGTAGTGAGCTTATGAAAGGAGATAGTGTTAAAGCCAAGACTTTCGTAAAACCTTTTTCAAGTTCCAGGAGGCTTGTTGACTTTTTCTGGTAGGCTGCCTGAAGAGAATGCAGACAAGGAAAAGAAAATCTCCCTATCAATCTGCCCAACTGTCAGTGGCTGCCCTGGCCAAACGTGAGTGCCTGTTCCTAAAGGGAAGATTGGAATTTGAGTCTAAAATGATGAGAATAGTTTAACCAGTGTGTTGAGAAAGAACGTCTTGCAGGAAAAGTGCTTTTTCACATGACTTCATACAAGTGGGTTTTGTGTTTGTTTTGTGCTAGCTCAGTCCTGAGTTTCAGCTAGTAGACCAGAATCCTCTCCACAGGCTCATTGAAATGGAAATGTTTCTGCCCTCTGCTGTGGAATGCAAATTATTTTAGGAATGTTACTGGGTCTTGAGGCTTTTCAAAACTCACACTTTTAAGATTCTTTTTTTTTTTTTTAGCTCTTTCTTAACTGATTCTCAGAACAAAACAAGCATCCAGAAAGATGACTGGTGCCTAGATCTTGACCCAGCAAAATACAGAATGTAGGTTTGTCTTCACATGTACAAATAGTTCCCTGCAAGTCAGTGGTGGTAAGGCATGGGAAATGTGGAAATGCTTTGCTGGATCATGGTCAAAGAGCTGAGTGCTTTGCAAAACCAAACAACACAGAAACCCTCAGTGTGGAAGACTGACATGAGATATCTTTCATATCATTCCCTAGGGTTTTGGCTACCTTTTGTTACTATCTTTTTTTTTTTTTGTTAAATACTATTTCATCATGTTTCCTCTGTCATCAGTGTGCTGGAGATAGGCAAAGACCTGTACTTGCGGCATTGTCTGCCATAGGTCTTTTGCTGACGAGGGTAGACCAACATCAAGTGGTACAAGGTTAGGAAAATGATAATGAGAGACAGTGCTATGTTTCAGAACAGTAAAAACTTGCTAAGGAGCAAGGAGTGGGATTTTTTGGTCTTTGTGTTTCCGATATTAAGACACAGAATATAAAGTGGATTTGCTTTTAATGAAAATTATGATGTTTTTAAAACTGAAGATAGATTCGAATAGGTTGGGCTCATTTGTGGACCATATTTGATGGTGCTACATGTTGAGGTGATCATACGAAGGTTTGAATATCTATTGGTTGGTGCACAGAATGGAAAGGCAGGACTTTTTTTAGGTATTCTGTCCAAATTTAACTCTCAGTGTAACTTTGGCAAAATAAAAGCCAACCGATCCAAAAATTATTGAAGTCAAAAGGATGTTTCATTGCCTGATCTGTTAAGTAACTGGAAATTGACCATGCTCTTGGTTGCTTGCATAGCAAGCCATTTAGTCTTTAGAGATGTTATAAAGTATCCTTCAGCAGCATGCCTAGTTTATATATATGTGTGTGTGTGTGCCCACATATATGCTTTAAAACAATATCAAGAAGCTATACAAAATGTTCTGAGTAAACACATCAGAGAAACCGTATCCTTGAGTGCATTACTTTTTTTTCCATCCACTGTCTTCCTTATGATTTTGTTCACCATTCTTTTACCTCTGCTTAGTCCTTTGTAAAAGAGAGGTGTTCCATATGTAACTCTTGAATTTCATTATTTTTTTACATTCACAAGTAAAACGTCCATAAGAAGAACTGCAATATCCGTGAGCCAGATTTCTAGAGCTGGGACACAAGTATTTATGTGTTGCTATGCTGAAGTTCTTTGCTTAATCAGGGGAGGATGCAGAACCCTACAGAAAAAAGAAAAATATTATAATGGTAGAAGAGTTATACTGTTTTCTAGTTATAAAATAATTCTATGATTTGAAAAAGTTACGTAGTTTTGTGAAAGTAAATGTACAAATGTATGCTGTTTTATGTGATAAATTATAAAGTGATTTATCATTTTCTGTTTAGTGTTTTCTCCAGTAAGGGACTCTATATGTGGTACATCTGAAATGCACAAAATTTTACTGTGGGATGTGTTCGATAAGTTGTAATTATCATGTGCCGAATCCCGATTTTGGATGCACATGTGGGACTAATACTAACTTCAGAAAATCTGTGTAGGTTTCTCCAAATGGAGATTTTGGCCCTGTGTATTATTTCCTCCCCTGTTAATACTCTGTTAGTACTTAAATCATTTCTGCATCATTATGATTTTCCTTCCTGTTCATGAATTCAACAGAAGAGAAACTGTCTCCAGAAATGCCTAGCGCAAAAGCTATCGATAGCCAAAAGAGAACAAGTAGGAAGTACTAATGGAATTCTAATGCAGTGTAGAAGATGCGTTGTCTCCTAAAGGTGTTTCTTCTTCTAATGGATACAACCTGAGGCATAAGGTATGCTGAAAGTTAAGCCCTGGCAACCAGTTTCTGTCAGGGGGAAGAAAGAGCCTTTCCTGATTTGATCTTGGTGTAAGTAGGTTAAGTGTGGTTTTCCTGTCACGTCTTTGCTTCTGTATTTTAAAGACATCTGCAACCGCATTACTTGGCTTAGATGTCTTGAAAAAATGCTTTTACTTGCATTTTACCTTTACTCAGTTAAAATGCGATAAAAGGTACTTAGACAGCTATGAGCCATCTATCTTTACATGGGGCTGTTGTGAATCTATAAATGGGTTGTACAGCACATTCTTCAGAATATCTGAAATATAGCAGCATCCCCTTTTCATCTGCATGAGGAGGGTGGAGAGATGGCTTCATAGCATCAGGAGAAGAGTCTTCCAGTGACTGAGGAACTAATGCATCTCTCTGGCATGCGGCATGATACTGAGGTGCGTTTTTGAGCCATGTAATGTCAAATCATTAGGGTATGCCTGTGCTGGTAATTGGCATTGGTTTTTGAGGCAAGCTGTTATGCCAAGAGCAATGTAAGGAGCTCTGTAATAACCTCTGAGGGTTGCGGGCGGGGTATTCTGTAGTAGATGCTGACTAGCTCAGAACAGCCATACTTCGGATCACAGTGGATTCATAATTCAAAAGGTATCATGCAGGTCTTTGTCTCTGCATGACATGGGTTTCTTCTGCAGACAGCATATTCTCCTGTCATCTGCAGATGGCATCATGATGCAAACAAAAGGGAATCACCCACAGCATAAGCATGTTAATATGAAAGCTTTTCCTGTTGCTGCTACTTACCTCTCTTTCCACACCTGTGCCTGCTTTTCCTCTGGTTTTCTGGACCACAGTGCCAGGGAAGGTAGGTGTACATCTTCTGAAAGAGAGTCGGGTCATAGGTAGGGCCCTGACACATGAACCCGTGTGAGAATGTTGTGGCCTTACATGCAGGACAGCAGTCTTGAACAGCTAGTTGTAGTCTTGTGTTGCAGATGTTGCAAAGGCCCCTCACAGAGCAGTTTCCTGGCCTGCCTTGCAGTGAAATTTGTTGTCTCTAGTGCAGGCTTTGGGTGAGAACTGCATTCAGAAACCTTAGCCACGTGCCATCATGATATTCTCCAGGCACAGGAGCAGAAAGTGGAGCCTTTGCCCCTCTTGCTGAGCTGAGCTCTCAGTGCTCAACCACTGGTATGCAAGGTGTTATCAAGGCCATTGTAGGGAGCCTTCACATATGTCTTGTGTGTGTCATGAACAGCGCCAGAGGTCCTGTGCAGGCTGTTTTCCCTTGCTGTCCGTTTACCTGTGGGACTTCCCTTCCCTCTGGTGCAGCAGGGGCCCTGATCCTCACACATAGCCTCGTGGGCCATACCTGGAAACTGGCTGGCTGATTTCATTTCTCCTGTGCCAGAACAAACAGGGTAATGGGTGTTCCCTTTCCCACTGGGGACTCTGGACATCCCAGGGCTCTCCCACTGCCACGGTGTATACCCACCCCAAGTCACATGTGCTTGCAGTGTGCCCACTACAGTGACTTGCAAAATACAATATGCATATTCTGTAATTTTGTGGCAGTAGTAGAACACCTAAGAAAAGCAAAACCTGAAATCCTACCTGGCTCGTACACCAGTGTACCCTGCAACATGTCCTTCTCCTCAATAGGCAGAACAGAACCCATTCTCACTTCTTACCAGCGTAACCCATGTTCACCACAAGGCATTGAACTCTTCCTCATCCAATGTGCCTGTAATCAGTGCTTTGCTCTCTGTAAACACTGTTAACCATCTATCATACCATCAAGTCCTACTCATCTTAAATGCATAAGCCAATTTCCTGATACATGAAAGCCCACAAGAACCTCAGAATGCCTTGCCTCAAATTAATTGTCAGGGCTGCAGTTTCCATGTATGGGAAACATCCCCAACTCTGTTCCTTCTTCCCTTCTGCACATCCACTGACGGAAAAAAGACAGTATATAAGAGCAACCACAAACAACTTTTGGCTCTGTGGGCAGCATAGCAAGCTTGGCTGACATACCTGCAACACTCTATGTAAAGACCAATGTGGTTTACAAGGAGTAAAAACACAAGACTAGCCAACAGGAATGCTAAACTGAGGCCAACATGGCCAGAGGCCAGCCACCTAAGTTTAGATTGATGAGTAGCCAGTGTGGCCAGAAACCACCAGGCACTGTGCCTAGCTGGCACAGGAGAAGTGGCTGCCATGACTCTGCCTGTGCCATTCTGCATGTGTTGCAGCCCCCTTGGATGAGGGGCAATACAGGGTGCAAGAGGTATCCTCATGCACGAGAGGACTGGCCTTGAAGCAAGAGCGGGATTATGGCAGCAGTTTTCTGCAGCTAGATGGACAGAAGGTTCTGGGTCCATGTTGAGGGTAACTGCAGGGAAGGGCTGGCACAGCTTGTGAAGGAGCTTTTAGTTCTGCTTACACTCCCTTGCCTCTGCAAATACACCTTGCTGTGCTTATCCTCACACCATCAGAGAGAACATGACTGACTGCTGGAAGAGGATCTGTTCCTTGTGTTGGTGCACCCACTGCTCTGTTGCTCTGCAAGTGGCTTGGGTTGCTGTGACTGGGATGCCCTCAAGGAGGTGTTTGCTCTCGGTCTGCAGTCTCTGTGCCCTCCCCGAGTGCTGGACTTGGGCACTACAAGGTTGCTGCTGCTAATGCTTGTTCATCAGGGGACTGTACAGGGGAAAACAGAGGAAGTTTCTCAGGCTTTGAGGACCTACGGAGGGACGCACTTTGGTGATTTGTGATTATCTTCTTCATAGTGCCCTCGTTGTCTGGGCTGAATCTTCTGCAGCGGTCTTGTACCTTTGGCCATGTCCTATGAGGATTGTTAGGAGTAGAGTACAAGGTGACCTACCTGTCCTGGTAACCGCCTTTAATATCATGAGGGGCAGCAGGTAGATGGTAGTGTCACACATTGATTCCTTCCTGGCATACTGCAGGAGAAGGCAGCCCTGTCAGCGTGGGCAAAAGCTGTGGAAGAGTGAACCTGGGCAATAGCACTTCTCTGTGGTGGTTTAGTAGCTGGTTCTAAGTAACAAGTGAATGGAGAACCTCCTCACATGTAGAGTAGCTGCCCCCACCCCCACAGCAGATTATTAGAAGCGTCTCACATGTTTGTGTTGCTTTGCACCATGCTGCTCTTCATCCAGCTCAGAGAGCGACCTGATTTTGTGTGCTGCTGTGGATGGTCTAGCGAGCTCAGATTTTCACCTCTTCTCCCTACCCTCCAGAATACGCACTGCTGTGCAGCGTTCCTGCGTCCCTGTCCTCAGGATGCTGATGTGGTGTGCCATGGGCTCTGCTGTGGTGGAAACCATACCTGTGGCAGCTCCAGTGGTGGTAAATAGAGGATGCTGCTCTGAGCCCCTTTGATGTCATTCTGACCTGTGGCTGTCTCAGTGTGATGAGGAATGGCCTTCTGTCCCAGGGAGTGTATGTGCTCCTTCTCCATGCCCCCTCCACTGCCACCAAGTGACACCACAGTATAATTCAACCGAACCTTAATTGGGGTGTTCGTGAACCACAAAGTCACTAGAATATGGCTGGATGGCAAGCATGTGAGGGGCAGGGAGAGGATGGATTGATGTTGGACTCTTTCCTGATGGGAGACCACTGCAGACCAGATGTGGGACGATGAAGGTAAGCTACTGACTCAAACTGTGTGGAAGTGGATAGCTTGTTTTGTGATGGTTTACCAGGTAATTGCCTTGCAAACTGAATGCCAGCAAAATTAAATCATTTTGCCTAGTAATTCAGTGGAGGAATGAAATCTTTATTAGTTGATGGCACTGCTTTGACAGTGACAACATGTAGCCTACTGTGTTTGGGGATGACAAAGGTTGGCATGTGTACAGACGCATATGGACGCCATTAAAGTCCACTGTTCCCTCTGCAGGACCTAAATTCATGGAAATTAATACCACAGACAAGTGCCTCACTCTCAGCCAGAATGGAGTTCAACTGCAGAATAGTTTTTTTTTTTGCAGAATGAAAGTATTTTCTGGTTGGTGGAAATCGGGAAACTTGCTGCTTAGAAACCCTGCTCTCAGCATGACTGTTTTCATCTGGGAAAGGGGACTTGTTCATGACCTTTTAGCATCCAGGCCCCTTTACTGCTTCTCTCTCACATCTACGCACAGTCCCAGTCTGAGACAAAAGCCAGTTTATACTAAGCTGTATATTCACCAGAGACAGCTGTTTTGGCAGAAGGCAGAGGTTATGGAAGAGAAGGTGATGTGCTGGCACTTCTGCTTCATGCCTTGTCCTCAGTCCCCTTGATCTCAGACAGAAATGGTGCACTAGCAGGCTGGCTGTGCTCAACCTGATTTCTTGTAAAAAGAGAAACAGCGGTACTGTAGGACTTGATTCATTTGCTTAAACATAAGCTGCTAGTGCTATCTGAGATGCCCTGGGTAATCCTGTATGGCTTCTAGCTCCAGGTCCAGAAGGGACTCATTTTCCTGTGTAACCAGTAGTATGTCTGTCAGCCTCATGTGGGTGCTTCAGGTATCCTAGTGCATCTCGAAGGGTGTTGGATGCTTGTGTGTGAGCAACTGAAGCATCTTTCCTCATAGTGTCTTCCCTGCTGAAGGTCTCTGATATTCTGCTCCCTGTCAGTTTTATCCCCTTGATGTTAGGGAATGTATGCAGCCCAAAGGTGGGAGGAATCTTTTTGGTTTTGTGTTGAAAATCTGAATTTTCGAGACTAAAGACTACAGTATACCTCACCCCCACCCCTTTAAAATGCAAAGCATATACTTGTTGTCTATTTGGTGAAGGCAGCCTAGGCTTGAAAGACATGTTTAAGCATGTGGGAAGCAAATACTAGGCAGTTCTTCATTTTTCAAAGTCAGAACTCTTCCAAATTCCAGTGTGGAGCATCTATGGAGTTTTATATTTACTTTATTGTCTTTTATGCTAGGATTGACAATTTAAATCCGTGGAGGTTTATGTTGTGATGAGAGACATGGTAAGATAACAAGTCTGGTTTACTGACGTTGTGTATCATGGTTTGGGATCAGGTCTATGAACACTTACAAATGAGGATATGTAAGTTTACCAGTTGTTAATTTGATAATGTTATCAGCATACTTATTATGTTGCTCAGTAATGGTGATCTGTACGTGCATCATTGTTGGGTAAATGATGGGGGGAATGCTCAACATGGCTGCTTGTGTATCCAGGGACAAAACGGTACGTGTTCAAGCCAAGGTGGCAACTTAGATGCGTACAGTGGATCACCAGAAGTGTAATTTTTATCATCTCAAACTTGAAAATGTAACTATTGTCCTCCTAAATTGCAGCAGATAGCTGGATTGCGACTTCCTTGTCCTGCTGATGGACAACCTGGCAAAATCGTGGCTTCTTTCTTGGCATTTTCTCATCAGCAGGCCTGTGACTCCTCTTTCCCTCATCGTGCTTTGCATTCTTCCTGTCTTACCAATTCTGACTCCTCTGGATTCTGTTTCCTCCTCAGTTCTCATTCTTCTTTGCTGTCAATTTTTCCTGTCATCTTAATTGCATTCTGCCAGGCTCCTCTTCCCTCAGTTCTCCCAACCAGTTTCAATTAATTTGGAAGTATCTGACTAACAATCGCTGTATCTTTGACCCATTCCAGTCAGCAAGAAAATACCGTTGTCTTCACCAGGATCAAGTTTTCACCCTAAATCATATACATATCCCTTCAGTCCCTGCCTGAAATTTTGAAGGCTTGTGTAGGGCACAGCAAAATGGCATATGCTAATGTGACTCTTACAGTTACTTGTATACCCCCCCGTATTATTACTTGCATTATTATTTCTGTTGCTCCAAGAAGCCTTATCCACACATTGAGATCCCACAGTGTTAGAGACTGCTGAGACAGCTACAGAAAAGACAGACTCTGCTCTTACAGTAAACTCTGTGCTTATAGTAAAATTTTAGGCAAAAAACAGATGACTGGGAAGGGAACAAGATGAGCAGAGTTCAGCAGGAAACTGGAAGTCTCCAGAAGTCTTTCAAGAGTGCAAACAAAATGCCTTATCCTATGTGTAGTTAGTACTCCCTTTGACTTTGGTGCTGTGAGGACTCTTAAGATGAATACCAGAAATAGCAGGCTTAAACACACAATGGCATGCAGTAGGGTAAAATACAGTGCCTGAAAATTCTGTTTTTTATAATAAATATTAATGAAGAAGTGGATTACAGTGAATTGCCCTAACTTAATTAATATGCATTACTTTAATGTTGTCATTTCACATTGTTTGTGAAATGGACTCATTAAGAAGTTAATAATAGATGGATTTACTTTTTTTCTCCTAAAATTGAAATTATTCCTTGTTAGATTTCCCTAGATATGTTCTCCCCATTTCCTAAAGAACCAAAAAACTATGCATATGATAACTAGCATGAGATTTAAACACAAATAGCGCTAGTTCAGAAAACTGATCTTTCTTTTTTCATTTATTTCATGTAGGTTTCCTTTGCCTGATCTGTAAACATGTCCACAGACCTGCTATGTAAGTACATTTCTGTCATCCCACAGTGATTTTTTGTACCATATGTTTTTATCAAATTCCCAGATGTGCTCATGGTTGATGTCTTTTATCTTAAGTATGAAGTCTGCTTTTGCATTTGCGTTTCTTCTGAGACATCTGTGGAACAGTATTACTATTATAATCAATGGGATTATTCTTGGAGTAAGGCATGACTTAATATGAGTAAAATTGTAAAAATCTGGCCCCTGTATAAGAACAGACTGATTCATTGAGACTTTAAAAATCACAATTCTATTTAAAATGCGTTATCTATCTTTGGCACAAATACCATCCGTGATTACTACCGAGTGATATGCTTGGGATGTTTTAATCACTTTGTGAATTTAACTCTTGTGTTTCCAAGGCATCATTATGCAAGTGATATCCAAATTGCATTCCTCATCACTGTTACCCATCCTTCTTTTCCAACAGTAAAGAATCTGCAAGTGGCATATTCTTTTACTTCACTGTCATAACTACTGCAAAAAGCTACTTCTCGGGTCTCCCTGATACTCATACTCTCTCACTCCAGCGTATGCTATCTACAGCATTAAGCACATTTTCTATGCTTATTGCTCTGATCTAAATACTTTCTTTTGGAGTCTCTCCAGTGGCTCAGCTGCCATTTTTTTATAATTGCCTCCAAGCGTTGCCCAACTGTGTACCGTGCAGTAGAAGAGAGGGGAGTTTTGGGAACCCATTTTGTCAGTGTTCAATCCTTCCTAAGAAGGAACAAGGAAAAAATATATTTTTTGTGAATAACTGTAATCAGTTAGTAAACATCAAAGCATCAGCAGCTGACTGGCAGATAGCAGCTATTTGTGGAGGTGATATATATACTTCAAGGTCAAGTTATTTGAGAAAGTGAATTTTTTGACCTTTATCTGCCAACTGGCAATTCTGGATGTGCTTAAGTTCTATTTAGATGCAGAGAGAACTCTAAAAAAGATTCATAAGGAATGTAATATGCCTGACTGTATCATATACAACAGGCAAAACTGCTGTCAGAAGTGCAGTGTTAAAGAAAGGAGAGAGGGTGGGGTGACTGCACAGTAGTCCCGATCAGAATTGCATAAGACTCCTCAATTCTGCTCAGTTGTTTAAGCTATAGGTCATCCATTTCAGCTAATTTATGCGCTAGCAGTTTCCTTTTCCTCTCTTCATCCCAGTTTATCAGCACCTCCCTGACTCTTTCCCTAACGATCAGTGGTTTGAGGAACTTAGCATGTGAGAAGAGGTCGAAGGAGTCGATTGTGCTCCGCCTGGAGAAGGGAGGGCTCAGGGGGAACTGATCATGGTCTTCCAGGACAAAAATGGTGGTTATGGAGAAGAAGATGGAAGCACTCTCTCCGCAAGGATGCACTGTGGTGGGACAAGAGGCGATGGCCACAAGTTGCTTCAGAGGAAGTGCCTCTTGTTAGGATGCCACTTGTCTCAATTGGAGATGTGTGAATAGTGTCAAGGCCATACCAGTGCTCAGGGGACTTTCCAGATTCCATCTGGTGGAAAAACATATGCATGTGGGGTTCGTGACAGCTAGGTAGTACCTTGGAAAAATGTCAGTACACAGGAGAATGCTGAAGAGTAACATAGGACGTACGTACAGATGTGAATTGACTCTAGATCTTTATACCTGATTTAATATAAATAAATAGCACAGAGCCAGGCCATGAGCTTAGTACTTACAGTAACATGCAACACCAAGGTGTGTTTTGGCAATAACATCTGCCAGGCTCGGTTTCATGTAAGGAATTTGGATATAACCAACCTGTTTGTGGGGGAAAGAGAAGGCAGGGAGGGGTGTTCAGACATGTGGACCATGTGCCAGATGGTCTCAGAACCAGAAAACAGTCTCTGGCTAGTACTGCTGATAGCAGTAGACCCGTAGCTTTAGCACCCAGTCCCTAAGCTTAACCACAGCACTGTCTGTCACTAATACTTGGTTCAATACAAGTTCAAATTCTAGGATTAGGATTGTTCCAGGTCACGTTAATGAAGACTACGTGTATAATTAAAAGTACAAAATCTAACCAAACGGAACAAACCCCCTTAGATTCCTGGGAAAAAAAATGCTGCAGTCTGGGGCAAATTACACGTAGAAAATGTCATGGCTACACAATACAAGGGCTGCTGCCGCCAGACCTCAAATTCCAGTAGCTATGCCTTCAAGCCTGTGGAAATAATCCAAAGCAACCAACATCCCAATGAAGTTTCATCACGACAAATTGGAGATAGTGAGTGTTTCTCCATTTCAGATGGAGAAGCTAGGGGCAAAAAAGGGGAGTTTATAAAATGTCTGGCAGCTATTGAGGCTCGACCAGTCAGGGAAGCAGCGGACTTCCCTTGGAGCTTGTTTTTCTTTTTATCCTTGGATGAACTAGCGTGCAGTACATTATGCTGCCTGAATGTAGAGGTTTGTCACGGTTGGCACTGGGGCTGTCCCAGGAGTGTAGGAAGGCGATGAGTGTGAATGGAGCATGCGGTGGTCGCTGGGGCTCCAGCCCGGGCTTCAGGAAACCTGTCGCTGCTCCTCTGAGAGCCATGCAGGAAAGGAGGTGGGTCTTTGATCCCTTTGTTGTAGCTGCTCCCTGGGAATTTGCTGAAATCAATGCCCTGTTTTCCTGAAGAAATGAATGGCTATGCCTAACTAGCTTTGTGAAGCTGTGGGGAATTCACTGCCTCTGTTTATTGACAGCTGAAAAGGAGCACATGGTGCTGAATGGGTCCTCTTGTGAAAACAAAACAGAACAGAGCTAGACTTACTTGAACACAGGGGCATTTGGAAAACTCTGCTGAAGGAAGATGGCATGTTTCCTGCCACCTCATACTAGAATAGTGTGACTTTTTACAGAGAGTGCAATTTAAATTAAGGTAAGGGTTGTTTTGAATTCCTACGCATAGTACGATAATGAAATGTTTGCATTTGTATTTTTGAGTGCAGAAACAGTGTTTGCATTGTGTCGTGTCATGGGAAACACCTTAGTGACTCTCGTGCTGTTTTTAGCCTCTGTGTAGGTTCACTTATTCTTTAATTAACAGTGATTAATGAATATGAAAAGTAATGGGAAATAATTTGGTATTTGAGTCTTGCAGACAGGGCTTTAACATCAGTCTTTTATGTAGGCTATTATATACAGTGCTTTATGTCTTTGAGAATCAGCTGAATTGCATCAGATGATTTCTTGACCAGTACAAATCACTATGTTAACACTTACGCGCACGGCAGCTGAGTAACCAGTGGCCCTGTCTGGCAGAAAATCTGGGAACCTAAAATCCCTTGAAATGTAAGTATGTATTTCCAAACCTCTGTTTCTGTGCGTAGACTAAAAGTCAAGAGATGGATTTACCTTTATGCTTGCTGATTTTAGAGGCACAGTTTTTTTGTAAAGACAACAAGGAATAGCAAGAGGAGGATGATAACGAAGCAGCAGCATTTTCTTTATGCAAGTCCAGAACAGTTTATTAGACCAGAGGAATTTGGTATGTAATTCATATGTTAATTTTCTACTGAAAACAGAACAGATCGCCAGAGTTTCTACATTAGTTTCTGCGGTGACTGAAGAAAAAGGTTTCTGAGCTCATGTAGCTGCAACTTTCAGGTGTGGGCAAGTTCTGACAGCAAAAAAAAGTTAAGTAATGTCATCTCTTTGTTTTTCAGCTTAACTGTAAGGGCAATCTCCATGTGGAACAGTAGCTATCGTGCTGTCTTGTTTTTACAGGGCAGCAGGAATTACTGTTGTTGTGTCCGAACCTGATTCCAAGTATCTCTGTGTGTGCTGTTCTATGAAAACTTTTGAGTTATTCCATAATTTCAGTGGAAGTTCTTGGGAAGTTTCGTGTTTTATCGGAGTAGCTTGTGTTCCTCAGTCTGGCATTTTTTCTTTGAGTGACTTTGAGCTAGTAATCTTACTAGTTTTGTCTCATTTTGCTCTTCTCTGCAGCAGATAACTTGTCTGTTTTTCTTGGAAGTGTTGAGGCTCCCTATACAAACATGCTTTCTTTAGAATACTTTTTGATCCTGAAAAAGAAAATGTGTAGTTTAACTGTAGAGCATTAGCATTTTTGCATGGGGGCTCTGCCTTTAAATTTCCAAGATTTTCAGAGGGAAAAGCAAAAAAAGCAAATACATTTATGATTTTGAAAAAGATGTAAAAAACACTGATGTCAAGCAGGCTGATATTTATGTTTGTGAACTGTATTGTCGTTATTGTTATATAAATGTGTCAGGAGGTTTTTTGACCACATTTAAATGTATTTATACATGATAGGAATTGGAAGGCACTAAAATTTAGAGCTAAAGCTAATTTAAACCTGAAATTTAAGTTGGAAAGCAGACACATTTGTAGGTTGCTTAAATAACATAATCTAGATGTGTTATGAAAATACTGACCAGTGAGGGTTTCGATTTCTGGGTAATTGTAATGCTGTAAGTGAAAAAGAATCACAGTCTTGGAAAGCTCAGTTGATCACAGCTTTTTTTAGTGAGTATAAGGGAAGGAAAGTACATTCACATGTGATGCAGAAGGTAGCATTTGTGTTCTGTTAATTGAGTGATAAGGCAAGGAAGAATCTCTTATGTTTAACATACTGGACTGGAAAGTGTTCAGCCAGAGGTGTGTAGGGAACTGCATGAGGATGTTTTGACAAGACAGTTGTACCTCTTCTGACATCAGGGATCTTTATGAAATATTAATATTGCTGTGATCTGTTGGCAATGTTGAAGTACAAGGCGTTTATAATAATTTATTTCCAACCAATAGAATAAGGTATACTAAATACATTGCGGGGTATGTAACCATATCCAGCTCCAAGTAAATATGGATATTAAATATTAGGGTTATATTAATACATATCTGAGGAATGGTGCATATCCCCCAAGTTAATGCCTTTAACACCTGTTGATCTTGTTCTTTGAACTAGGAAAGTACAAAAACAAATTGTCTGCAATTTTGCTTTGCAAGGTTGCTTCATAGATTCTAGTAATAGAGACTATTGTTTTTATTTTCGTGACTTTTGGAAATAGTTTAAAGAAACTAGAAATTAAGCAGAAACAACGGTAGACAGAATGTTTGGGTTTTACTTAATCACAAACTAAGATGACTGTCAACAGGAGGATAAATAGGGCTTTATGGAGATACATTATAATCTGAGTTTAGGGTGCTTCACCTGCAGAAAAAATCTGTAATCTTTTCTAAGCCCACAAATTTTTGCAGCTCTTAAATGTAATTCTCCAATAATACTCTAATCATGTGCTATGTAATTCTGTATTTCAGAGAAATAGACTCAAGGCTGTTCTTACGCCTGAGAAGAATAGTCATTGTAAGGGAAACGTAGTATACTGCTGCCTGATCTATTGATGCTTATTTTTTATCCTTTCTTTATCAGTCTATTAAAGAAGCTCAGGTGGATGTAATTTCTTTAGTATAGTATCAGTCAAGACATTGGATAATCATCCTTTGGTTCCCATTGAAAGTCTTTAGGGTAGAAAAAAGAAGGATATGTTAGATCTCGGGAAAAAGATAAGTGAATGGAAACACAGATACAACAGCTGTACGTGTGAATATTCTTTTCACAGAAATACAGTTTTGTGTTTGTTCAGAAGCAGAGCTTCCCAATGCCTATACTTTTTAAAGAAATCACATCATGCCTTAAAAGAGAAAGATAATTTAATGGGACCATAAAAGCTAAGGATGAGGGTCTCCTACCCACTTTATTCCCAGAGAAGCTGGGATTGAAGCATCCTCTGCATTCTGGAAATCAGAAAAGTAAGGCACTTCATGCCATAACAGAAATTGCGTGCTGTGTCCCCTGTTACTCAGGTGATGCAGAGTAAGGATCAAAGAAGCCATTCTGCTAAGCTGTTAATGACCCTTCATTTACAAAAACAAAGCTTTTAAAAGAAGATACCTATATCTCAGTATTCTAAATATATGCTTTCGGATTCATGAGCTCAAAACAGAATTAACTTTTTTGTTCTTTTGGGTGAATTGGAATGCCCACAGGAGGTCTGGAATGAGAAAGTTAACTGGTTTCCCGGTTTTATTCAAACTTAGTTTCTCTTAAATGTAGTGCAGAATGTGAGTATTCTTTCAGGTTTGGCCCTCCAAGGTCTCAACGCCACAACTAGTCCTAAGTATCCATGTATTCACTTCTCCATGTCAACTTCCTTTATTCATAATGTGGCTACTCACACATCAGAAGAGCTGAGCGTATGGACTTCTGTCTGCAGAACTGGGTCCCATGGTCTTAACACTGTGCTTTTATTCCCACTAGCTGTGACTTGCTTCATTTAATTAAAACTGCTACCCCTAAAGTCTACAGGTTCTCCAGCTGCAGGATGAATACAGCTTCTCCATCCTGCCAAGCTTCCTCATTGTGTCCTACAGTAAGCACGTATTTCCTTCTCCAAAGTATGTCTACCTGCTTCATTCTTACTCCCAGGGAGAGCCAGGTTTTGCAACCAAGCCATCTGTCAGTTTCCTCCAGGTAACATCTGACCTTGGTGGCCAGTAACAACCAAATTCAGTGAAAAGTTTCATGACAATGTGTTTCTGCGTAAAGGAGAGAGACTCAGTCTAAGGTTCCCTTAAAAGGGAGTGTTGCAGGTGTTGGAAATACTTCAACTGATATTAATGAAGCATTAGTCATTAGAATCTCTACACTTGGTTTATCAGAACTGAAACCATGGTGTTGACCAGCCATGAATAAAGTTGTCAGCCACATTAACACTCTTGATATGGTGTGTGTGGTTGTGTGCATGTATATTTATACATACATACCTTCAGGAAGACAAGCATGCTTTTTGTTTGTTTGTTTGTTAGAACAAGGATAAAAAAATTCTGGTGTCTCTGTTAAATTACAACAGTAGCATTAGCATTATCCACTAAAAGATCTCACACTAAAATAAATCAACCAGCCTGCCAGAAATCTCCCCCCAAGAAAGGTGCTTGGGACCAATTAAAGCTAATTCTGCTGTGGGCGGTAAAACCTCTGCTGTGGGGGGCATAGAGCAGGGGGTCCAAAATGTGGCCCAGGAGCCACAGGGTGCTTACGAGCAGTTTGGGTGTGACTGTCTTGATGGTTGCCTGTGTTTCTGTGGACGGTGGGGTTTTACTTCTGTCTGCAGTACTGAAGCAGTGCAGTTTGGACAGTGCTAGCAAAGACCTAAAGCGAGGTGGTGTCGCAGCTGGGAGCTGCTGCCCTGCACCAGCACGAGCTGCTGCTGTCTGATACAGGGGAGATGAACAAACTGCAGCAGGAAGGTATGGCTCTCAGGAAGCCTTTCCTTGGCGTTTTGTAGGAACAGGCTGCACTGACTGAGGCTGTTTCTCATGAAAAAAAATGGCAGTTGTTTCTGTGAATTTGCTGTTAACCTCCCTCCCTGTTTCTGGATTTAATTTTATATGACTTCATGCCAAGCCAGTAGAGGGAGGAGAGAAGGAAAAAAAAAAAAAAAAACCAACCCTGAAAAATCAAACTGCATTTTTCAGTTTGATTGTTTGAAATGTATTGAGCTTTCAGCAATGAGAGAAGTCTCTTTGTTCAAGCTGATTAGAAGCTATTACATGTAAACTACAGGAAGTGACTTCATTTGAAATGTACATTATGTATATGGATTCTGATAGCAACTAAAACCCAGTGTGGTGTACCAGAACTGTGACACGCACATTTGAGTCCCAAGAATAACCAGATTTTTTTTTTTTAACTTAGCTTTCAATCAACCAATGCTTTGATCTAAAGTCATTTTTAGATGAGTGAACCTAACAAGAACTTTGATACACTTGTTGTTCAGACTGCAGAGTGAAGTTAAACTTGATAAACATACCTACATGCTTTCCCTGCTGTTTGTTTTTTTTCTTTTCTTTAAGTTTGCAGGACAGTCCTATAAGGCTCTGCCATTTCAGGCATTCAAACAGTGAAGGTACCTTTTTATTTCTGATCGCTGTGAAGTTTGTCATGTACAGGCATCCTGCTGCTGCACAGCCTTCATGAGACCCTGCTGAAGCTGCTGTATGCAGTCCCTTTTCTGAATATCACAGCCCAGCTGTCCTCCCTGAATCTTCTCCAATTATTTTGCTCCTAAGATTTGCTAGACAGAAGGACCACAGTAGAAAGCCTCACAAGGGTTGGTGAGAGGGTGGCTTTTTACGAGAGGCTGGTTACGTTCTTCCTGACTGTGCCTGTGGTAGTACTGCATGGTCACCAGACAAAAACCTTACTGCTCCCAGATGTGCTCGACTGTCATCGTGATTACTCCCTTTTAGAAACTAGTAATGAATCATAGTCACTGTTATCATTTATGCGTTTGTATAACAAAGAGCTTTGGAGTTCTGAAAAGTTTACGTGCTTGAATTCATGTCTGTCAGGAAAACACGTGTGTGCTTTGCATTGGAAGATTTCTTTACAGTCAGATAGGTGCTAAGCCTGTCAGGGTCCCTTCTCAAGGCATCCTTTCGTCACAACAGCTGTGTGGGACAGGATCATACCGGGGTGAGGCACGAGTGGATGCCTGGACTGATCACCACTGCTGGAGTACACTGGGGGTGTATACTCCATACAAGTTGTCTTCCTTCGAGGGAACGAAAGTGGGGGCACCCGGGATGGAAGAGGCAATGTCAGGGAAAATGTCACTCCAGGCACATATCGGCGCCCTAGGGCTGGGCTCACCTGCAATGCTGGTCCTGCTTCCAGGGAACTGGTGTGACTTGCCAGTCTGACCAAAAGTATGGGGTGGCAATAAGGCACGTTACTGTTTTATTTCTATCTCCAAATATAGTAACTCAGTTTTTAAGTTTTACATTTTAGTAGAATGAGATCATGTTACTATAAATGTGCTTAATGTTAAGAATGATTGCTGGGATGTTTCCAAACCACCCACCCACCGTTCTCTTCCCCAGGGAGTGGGGGCCCAGAAGAGGCTTAGGCGCTTACGCTCGTAGTGCCGCTCACCCCTGCACAGGATCAGGACTGCTCCTCCATTGAATTTCCCAAATAATACAAATTCACATCTGGGTGAATGTGCAAGTTTGCAGTCTTTGCTCAGGTGAGCAATTACGATTGCAAAGTCAGCCCTGACTGTGGTTTCCTGATTCTTTTTTTTTTTTTTTTTCCTTTTTGGTGCGTAGCTGAGCAGTTGTAGCTCTCTGCAAATACAAGGTTTTCTTGTGTGAGATACAAGAGACACAAAAAAGAGAAACTGAGGAAAAGTTCACCTACTCTCATTATGGACTAGGGATCAGTTATTACAGCTAAAGACTGAAAGTCAATAGGAAATTTAGCATGACAAAAAGGATTTGAATAAAATTCTTATATTCTGAATTCTGATAATTCCAACTGGAGTTCTGCTTTACTATAATATAAACTGGATGAATTATTTGTCAGTTAAGAGCTTCAGCTCCTTTGTAAATGCACTTTGCGCATCAAACTTAGGACATGCAAGGCTTCATAAGGGTTTTTTACAGAGGAAATGTGTGGCAGTGGCCTACAATAATGGGAAAATAACTTGGAATTAACTGTTTGCTAATTGAGTACTTTGAATTTTTGCCAAATAAATAATATTCTGGAACAAGCTTTTCAGGCTTGTCCAGCAATGAGTGCTTCAGAACAAACCACAGAGCCGGAAAACCTCGCATACTTTCATGTAAGAAGAATCAAGACTTACATGCTGCAAATGCAATATAACAAGACAGAAAATTTCAGCAAGATGTTTATGCAGCATTCCTCTACGTGAAAGCTGAGTAAGGGTAATGGAGCCGTACAGTTTTACTTTGGGGTAAATTACTCTTGTTTGCTATGCAAATCTTAGGGTTGTAATTAGACTTGGATTTGGAGTACAGTGTACACTGATCTTTGTTCCCTCTGTGCACAGGAGCTAGTTCTAATGCTGCAAAACAGCACAGCGAATTTGAAGCACCGCTCGGCCGAACGGCCGTTTCTGACTGTGCATCTTTGCAAGAAATAGGCGTTGTAAAAGGAATGATTTACCTCTGTGTTCACAGTGCATACAAGTAGTACTGCAGATGTCTTCCAAGCCGCCGAAGGATTCAGGTACCATAATGTCACTTGAAAGCAGAGGTTGCAGAAGATGCAGGAAGACTGCCTGACGGGGATCTGGTTGTTAGCAAACGATTTTTAAAAAGTTGTGCTCTACAGCTGATTGGCCAAGGAGCCGGTGGTATGTTAGGGCTATCGTGGCAGTGATTGCTGTTCCTAGTATAGCTATGTATAGCTCCGTTATCTCCACAACCGGACTTTGCGTAACCGCAGCCCGTGGCACCTTGCCCACGCTAATGAGCTCTCCCCTGAGGCCGGGCTTGTGTCTGCGGGGGTGGCACTGCCCAGGGACCGTGCCGCCGTTTTGGAAACCCGACGTTGTTAACCGTGCTCGAGTCCAGCTTGGCTGCTGCTATCTGCAGGAGCTTGGCCCCGTGCAGGGCAGATGGCCCTGTAGTCGTCCTGGGGGAAAGGAAAGCTGACCAGGCTGCAGTCTGCAGCATTGGCAGAGGAGAGCTGTCACCTCCACCTGGACCGGGGGGAAGCACCGCCACGGTGAGAAGGGCGCAGGTGAGCCACGGGCACGGCGCCGGCGTGTCGGTCAGCCTGTTGCGGTCAGCCTGTTGCAGTCAGCCAGCGGGTGGGAGCGTGTCCTGCGGGCACGGCGGCTGCTGGCGGTGCCTCCTGACGGCCGGGCAGAAGCTGGCCCCACCGCGTGCAGCAGAACAGAAGTTGTACCAGGTAGGGGATCTGCTGGCTTGTGCAGTTTTATCTGCAGGTAGATAAAAAAGGCATTATTTGGAACTTTTCAAGAATCATTACAGACACAGAGAAAGAACAAACACGTACCCTGTAGGGGACAACATAGCACTGCTGCTCTGAAGACACAGTGAATGACATGATCTGTTTTTTACAGCTTGTAGTTCCTGTGAATCTATTTCATTTATTTTTGTTGCCTAATCATTTAAGTAGCAGCAAAGTAGAGGAATGGAAGCAGTTTTATTATTTCCTTGCATGCTTGTGCATTATCGGGTATTCCTGTAAACACGGCATGGAATCCATCAATCTTGTTTGCGTAAATGCAAGTTAAGGGAGCAGAGAAACTGTAAAACCATCAAGCAATATATTAATGTTCCTAAAAAAAAAAAAAAAGGAAAAATTCTTCACAGAGAGTGATGTTTTCTATCGGATTGCATTTCATTCCTAGTGCTAATGCTGCCAAGTGTGTGTTGTTCCCATAACAGGATGCTCCATAGTTCAGAACACCTTAGAGGGTGTGAAAAAAAAATTGTTTTACTTAAGCAGCCAAGTTAAAAGGGGGTGTAAAATATGTGAGTGTTGCAAACTGGTGCTACAGTGTAGCTATAATAATGTATAAATTTCTTGCCCTGTAATTTAGCATTGAAATATAAAGGATCGTGAGTTACTCCCTGATTACCTCCAAGGAAGAACGTGAACTTGACAGTTTTGCACTGTTAGTTTTGCAGGAAGAAATCTCAAAGACCCCCACTCCCCAGGGGAATTCCTAAGGCGGTGGATACTCTCAGCAGTCATTATATTTACAGTGGCCCAATCCTGTGCTTCTGGTACACCCAGCAATTTTCAGTGTGCAATATGTTCAGAGTCAGGCTACTAGCATGCCAGTGTGGGGTCAGAAATACCATGTAGTGCACGTAATTCCAGGATGCCTGTTAAACTGCTAAATTATCAAGTAATCTTCATATCCTATGTCACAAAATGCAGGTGGTCCTCGAGCAAGTGTTGGGTGGGTCTGGGTGTTTCAAGGTGCTGCATGGAGACACCAGACCACAGTTCCCCCAGCAAGGTGCTTAACAAGCACATGAATCAAGACATACTGAGCAGCCAGAGTGCCAGCTGAAGTGGGTGGGAAAGCTAATTAACCTATAGCAGTGTCCTAATTCAGAGCTACTTCCAGCTCTGGAGTCTGTTGTTTTGTCAAGTTCTCCAGGCCAGTGCCCCAGGGTCCCAGGTCTTGGCTAGATACCTTTCTGTCACCTGTTCCTGCTAACATTATTTTTGGATTCAGGGAGCATCTTCTATGTATATGTTTTAAAGTTCCATGTGAGACTGTTAAATTTCTGTTGTTTTGAAACCAAATCCTCCCCCAGTGTGGACAGGGGCCAGTTGGGAGGTCACCACTGTGCTTGTGAGGGCACCTGCAGGTGGTGGCAAGCGCATGAGTCAAGAGCAGGGATGTCACCAGCAGTCAGTGGGGCCGTACCTGCTGGCTTTCACAAATAACAGCAAAAATGCCTTCGCTGAGCTCATTTTGCGGTTACCACTGCTGTCTCTGGGAGTATTTGATCGCAAGACTTTCCAGTCAGGCCACCTTGCTTGGAAACTTCAAACCAAATCAGCTGCTCGCACGGCAACAGGGTTTAGCTGACAGGACACCGGTGCCGAATGTGGAGGGCGGTTGACAGGAGGCTTGTCGTGCCCATTTTCCATGCTTCCTGCTCCCCACCTGCCCACTGCCTGTCCCGGGGCCTCCGCTGCGGCACTGCCCCGGGAGGGCTGCAAGGTTTGCTCAGGAGCTGGGCTGCCATGAATCACAGAGGCATGGCATGGAGTGATAAGGTCGTGTACTTTATGATTAGATACATCCTCCCTCTAACAGCGGCTCTTTGTCTCCGTTTTGCTTTTGGTAATGTTTTTCAGCTGTTTGCATACAACAACTCTCCAAGCAGGAGCTGTGCAACTTGAAACAAAGTCGCTATTATTCTAGGTAAGCCCAGGAAGCTGGTAGAGGACCCCTAATAATTTGGTTGCCCTCAGAAGACATAGATTGTTGGTAATTTATTTAAAAGCCTATTAAGTTAAGTCACTGTGAAAATACATTTTTTTTTCTTGCAGCCTAGCTGTAAAGGACCTTCAGGTACATAAAAAGGTGTGTAACAAGAAAAATCTGTCCTGCAGCTGTATTTAGGGTTGTTGGGGTTTTTTTGTGCATTTTCAGTGATGACTGTAGAGTGGAATGTTCTTTACCTGTAGCACTAGCAAAAAAAAATTCACAGCTGTCAGCTATTCATAGTGCAGGTGTGCAGTCTGGGAGCTGTGACAAAAGAAAACTATTACATGGTCCCCAAAATATTCGAAAATACTGACTACTGCCCTGTCTGCATCCTGACCAACTTGTAGGTCTGCCTCCTCATTTACAGCTGATGGAGAGCCCAGATAGCTCAGTAGGAACACTTCAGACTTATCTGGGGAGATTTGGGACCAGACTCTTGAGGTGTGTAATTTAGTCTAGTGCCTACTTGTATTTACGAATGGAAACCTTTTGGAGCTACGCTGAATATCACATCTGTGACACTACTGTCCTTTCTCAAAGACCATCCCCAATGTCTCTCTGGCCTGTCTCCTGAGCCCTTATGTTTCTCTTGATCTCTCTTTGGCTACTAGCCCCTGACTAGTGAAGCCTCATCTCTCCTGCCCCAGTCTTTGCTACAGCTTCCTGTGGCTCCCTCGAACTCTCTTGGCTGTTCTGGCTTCCCTCTTCCATTGCTTACTGTCACTTACTTGAACAGACTTGCTCAACAGAGTGTTCAGAAGTAAAGCAAAGGAGTTATGGATGACCAATACCAACTTTTCCTTTTAACTCAATCCTAAAGCGTTGTTGGCTCACTGGTTTGGTTTCTACTGTCTATAAAAAGGTTTTGTGCAATGTTTTTCCCATCGCCCTGTGTAACTCCAGCGCCTGGATGACTTCTGTTGAAGAGGATCATTGCTCAATTGTGTCACCGCTCAATACAAGTTTCCCTGGCAACCAGTCTGAGCTACACTGAACCAAAAATATCTTACTGTGGTGGGAGAAAAGTCAGTATTTGCAGACATGTATTTCTCATTAGTGACTTCTCTGGATGGTTCATGTGTTCTGCAAATGTGATTACTATGAAACGATGACTGGAAAATATCGTGTGCCCCTTTTGTTTTCCATAGGAAGCACAGTCTAAGAAGGCTACCTTGTGTGACTGTCGACTGACTTGTGGCTGTAACACCTCTCATACTCATTTTTCATGGTACACCGAGGGTCTTGTCTTCTACTAAAAGGGGTCTGTGCAAGCTCACAAAGTCACAGTCATCTTTCTTGGACTCCTTGGATCTCTGCAAGTTACCTTGGTTATTAATAGCAACTTTACCCTTCTCATTTATATATAAATATATACACCTTGATTTAAAGGTGTGCATACTGCGAGCTCCAGTTTTGCTGCCATCCTAGTCTCCAAAGGCACTGTTTGCAGCACCTCCAAATGAGCTGTGTATAAATCTTTGGAGGTCAGGACCTACCAATGCAAACAGGAGGGAATGCACAAACTGGAGGTCTTCTTTCAAACCTTCCTATTTCAGTTTTGGTTTGCAGATGATCTTTTCACTGCTTTGGTGGGTAGAAAAAATTGATAATCTACGATGCGTTCCTAGGTGAGAAAATTAGAAGAGACTAAATTGGAGAGCAGCATAGCGTTTTAAGTAATGGGTTCTCTTTTTCTGGCTTTGTAGGGTGTGAGGATTGTGGTAAAAGCCTTACAGGAGAATGCAAACTTCATGGACCACTCATCAGGGCTAAAGACAGGGTTATTCCTAGCCGAGCCCGTCTTACCCTACCTCATTACCTTACTTTGCGAGTGTTGGAGCTGCGAGCTGGAAACCAGCAGAGTAAGTATTATAGCTCTTTTTCCCACATTTGAGAAAGAAGAGGCCAGAAGTGCTAACACTGGCTTGTTTTCATGAATAACTTAAGACATAAACATTGGATATTAGCTGTATGAAGCTGAGTGTAACCAAAGCTCAGATTTACCTACTGTTTTTCATGACTGATTTCTAGTAACCTCAATGCATTGACTGATGTCAGGGCATTAGCCAGAACTGGTGTGACATTTAACTGTTAGCAATCAGTTAGCTCTGTTGAGGTGATACAAGTCTAATGAATGTTGAACTCAAAGGAACACAGAGTGTTAATTTACCTTTTGCAGCGTCTTCAGTTCACAGTATAGAAAGATGGTTGTTTCCTTTAGAGGGCAGGACAGTTTGAATGCCCAAACTTGAGTAAGGGAACTACATGCTCAGTGTGCAGATTTTCCACAGCTCCTTGTGTAAGATTAGTTCTGCGTAGATGACATTTCAGAAAGAGAATGGCAAGATGCCTGTTGTGTTGCAACATTGGTATTAGATAGGGGAATAATTAGAAAGAGTAAGACGGCTAATTTTGTGTTTTTACAGATCCTCTCCTCATACTGGGAGGTGACAACCCTGTCAATTATGCCAACAAGCATAGCACTATGATAACATCAGCTTGTGCAATGAAGAGTATCAGCACGCTTGAGCATTGCATGTTAATGTCCTGTTGTGGGTTTTAAGCACTTTTCTATTTGTATTCAATTGTTCTCAATGTAAGTCCTGTTTTTAAAAACCCTCCTTAAAGACTTGGATCCTTGTCAGACTCTTAGCCTTTGAATGATTTACCTGGTTTATTTGTCTAGAAGAATAATTAATGTGTTCAGCACTATTGTGCGTCTCCATTTTTATAATTGTAAATATACAAGAAATAGCTCATTATGTCTGTATTAATATTAGACTGGTCTTTTTTTTATTCACAGTCCTTGGAGTATTTGCAAAGAAAGTAATACAGAAGAGAACACAGTTTGGTCCTTACGTTGGTCAACTGTCTACAAAACTGACCCGCTATGATGAGAGTAGGCTAGTCCTGCAGGTAAAAACCCTGTGACTTAACATGAAGTGAATATGTGTCTTTAACATTTCATATTTATTTTAACTGGACAATTTGCTTTCTAATCTAGTTATTTAATTGTACTTCTGATCTCTATATATGAAGTTAAATCATATTACTAGATTGCACAGCATAGCTTGAAGTAATGATACATTCCTGTATGCTGAGTTTGCCTTCCTGCTTTCTAATTTTACCTCTTCCAGGGTGATTTACCTATTGGTCTAACTGATCTTGATTAACTTTTCATGGAGTATGGCTACTGGAAGTATCCAAGGATAGTACTGTCTTCCCAAATAAAACAAGAAGATTTGTACTTAACACCATTCCACTGGGAGGGTTAAGTGTGTGCACTGAGTTAACAGTAGCGACGCGCTAAGACACCTGCTTAGTTGGAAGGAGCAGTGCAGGGATGGGGAAACATTTCTTAATGATACGATTGTATATAAACTTTCACAGACAGTGTACTAACTCAGTTTATTTGCTCAGGTAGTTATTTAGGGCTGTTACCATCCCTTGCTGCATATACAGATGCTAGTCATCTCATCTGGACCACTTACACTATTGTTTGCACTTTTTCTAGCACATATAATGGCCTCTCTCAGGACCAGCCTAGCTTAGATATATCTGCATGCAAGTTCTTTCCCACAGCATCTCCTTGCGAGTGATGGTTGATTGTAATCCTCTAAACCCTGGTCTCTGCATTTTGCTGCATGGGGTCACTCCCGGGCACGTCTCTCTGTCATATAGCATGTCTGTGGTCAAGCCAGAGCCTCTGTCAGGACTTTCTGACAAATCACGGTTCCTCCAGAGCCTGCATTTACTATCAGGCCCTCTCACCCTCCAAGAGAGAGGCCAGCAGCAGCTGTCCCATGACATGCTGTATGTCTTCATTTGAACTTTCCCCAGAAGCTTGGGACTGGAAAACAGTCTGCTGTGGAGGAGGGCATAGGTACATATACTCCTGTAATTTCATTTGAGAATGAAAGTAATAGCTTCAGTAATTGTGTAGACTTCATTTGCTCATGGAAGTCATGTGAGTGGTCTGCCAGGAAAGTAACGCTGTCCTTCTGTGGGATTTTCATGGCGTGTTGACACCAGAGAGCATTTGTTCTTCTCCATAACTAAATTTCTTCTGTCCTTACATGACACTGTAATTCTTACAAATGCAGAAAAGGTACATCTCTAGCAAGTTTGCGAGCATGGATGAGCTAAGCACCCAGTTCCTTCCTCCCCGCCAAGCCATTGTAAACCACACCCTATCCTCTATCGGTCGGCCCAGTTTGCTTTAAAGTATACTGTGATAAGCACAGCTCTGGCTGATGAAAGGGCTGTTTCTTCACAAGAAGAGACTAGAGTCCCGGATTTCCTACATGACAGCGGTAGCTGCCTTGACATTTCTCTAGCAGCATTCTGAATGTGATCAAACCAGGGCTTGTCCAACAGGCAGGTATTTTCACTGGAAACATGACAAAGTTAGGTAAGATAGTTCCCAGAAGGAATGGAAATGAAACTTGTTTTGCAATTATTTATTAGCTCAAGTGGTTGTTAGAACAGGTACACGCAGTGCTGACATCTGTTGTGCACCTTCAACCATCCATGTTCCAGAGCGTGTGGCAGAAAAGCAACTGTCTTGTATGAGGAGGTCAGGAGTGTTTACCTTGTGGAGGCATTCTCTTGAAAAGGAATCTAGGAGGAATGAAGTAAAGCAAAAAGAAAGAGATCTTTCTGGCAAAATTGTTCATTTTTATTTAATTTTACATCGTTAAGGAGAAAAAGAGATGACTGTTAAAATCATTATATTGTACGTTACCTCTCTGGACTTATTACACAAGCTGTATGATTGTTCCATGCAAAGCATAGCATTAATGCAGCACTGAAGTTTGAGATTATCAAGTACTCAGGAAGTACATTAAGGCATAAAGCTTATCTTCCTACCTCCTTGCACTTAGTTCTTATAATACTATCTTTATATAACATAAAAAATGAGAAATATAAACTGGAAATACATACAAAGACCTACAGCTATTTTAGTAGTTGGGTGCCTCAGAAGGCACTCATTCTTTACGTTCTTTTGCACTCAGTGTTCTCTAAGAGTGATCGATTTCAAAACAACCATAATTTCAAAGAATGTATTGCCAAGAGAAGGTAAATAACTAGTAGCTCTGATTCCAGTTAAAGAAAATTAATGCATCTCTGTGCAGGACTTTGTTTTTACTGTGTTCTTTCTCCCATTTTCCCCCTTTATTTCAGGTACTGAAAGATGGAGGGAAGTACTTTCTAGACACTCCCAATGAAGACTGTGGAAACTGGATGATGTTTGTCCGGCTAGCCCGGAACCAAGAAGAACAGACCCTTGTGGCTTATCAGCACTGTGGAGAAGTCTACTTCACAACTGTTAAGGTAGTTAAACCCACATTGCTTCACCTGTCATTCAAATGGCAATTTACCAACAAAGATTCTGAAAGACCAACCCTTTTACAGACGAAAGATTGATTATATTCAGGCAACTGGAGCTTTATTACATACCACCCTTTATATCACTTAATCCATTGTAAAGTAAGGAGTGTATGCTGTTTTCTGGTAGAATGCCACATGTACATACTGTTGTGAGTAGTGAAGAAACTGAGCAGGGAAATACAGAAATACTGTTCATGGTGGCGGTATTTAAACATGAATGCTGTAAAGTCTTACCATTCCTCTGTTCCAAATAGGCACATGGTGAGATTATCTCACAGCATTACATTCAACAGCACTTCTTCCTGGAAAGAACATACACACTTCTTTCCTTTATTACATTTTTGGACATGGTATATTCTGAGCACATTACCAGGTGCTCAGAAACGGGATACAAAGTAGCCTCTTTAAGTATTATTTTCCATTCTCATTAAGTCTGAAGACTTAGCTGCAGAATTTACAATACTGTGATGTTTCTGTGAAATGATCAGTTTATGGTAGAGATTTTGGACTGTGTCTGAGGAGAGAAAAAGTACTCTGTATTTGTGAATTACACTGGAGTATACGGTCTTTTTTGTTGTTTTGGTCACTTTGTCAGACAATTTTTTTTTTAATCAGAACGGAACTTTTAATCAGAGCTTTTTTTTTAATCGGAGCCTTAATCAGAACTCTTGTGCATTTAGGAAACTGAAGTCTGTATGTTGAACATTCCTTGTTTTCCTTTTTTTATTCTGTGTATATGCCTGTGTAGTGTTGTGAGCGACATAAAAATAAGGATAGAATACTGTTCAAAAGAGGTTACTGTGGGAATATTTACCACACAGTGATGGTGTGAGAATAAGTTAATGCTGGTAACACTTTACATCTTCAAGGTCTTTTATAACAGTGTTTGATATATACTGTTTCACGCTGATTTTTTTTTCATTGCTTTATTATTCATCCACAGGCAAATATACCTATCTATGACATGTTTAGGCTGTGTTTGAAATTCTGATTCAGTCGATACCATTTGAGATTTAGTATATGATTTTCAATGCATGCTATACATGTAGAGCTGACAGGATTAATAATACTGTGTTTGGGAAGCATGCACAAATGCTTTTTAAGAAGTTGTAGTTAAAAGCTGATAACTTTAAATTTTTGATATAATTTAAATACTATATTGAAACAGCTCGCTGCTGCTTTCAACAGAACTGCTAGCTGGCATTAATGAAGAGTTGCATCCTATATATTAAAATGAAGAGTATCTTAGGATGAATAATGTGTTTTGGAAGCCTTACTATGCATCATGGGGAGTTACTCTGGTTTTCTCATTCCTAAGTCCCAGTTCCATTCATGGTACCATGGCATCCTGAGGGTTGTATCCAGGTCAGTAAGGTGACAGTCTTTTGCTACACTTAGGCACACCCTGCCGGTTGTGTCGTGAGGCTGCCTTAGGGCTGGTTATGAAGGTATTTTCTCAAGATATTTTGAATAAAATCTGTTAAGTTGGCAGTAGAGGTATTGGCTCCTCTCTCCACTGTTTTTACAGAGAGATGGGATGTCAGTTTAGAATAAAGGCAGACAATTCTCAGTGACATGAAACTACAGCTACAAAAGCATGGGTGTATGTATACATGTAAGTGGCATACTAACAGCGCTGTTAGTGTACTTACTGACCTAATGACTGCAGTCCCTAGAAGTAAGTGTTTTTAAAAAGCATAGAATTATGAGGAAGTAAAAATCATCCAGGCTTGCTGTCTGTCTGATCTCGGGAGAGTCTCGCATGGGTGCTGTGTCATAGCTTCCTCTTATTACCAGAGGTGAGACAGAGTAAATGACAACCTGTAGCAGATTTGGATACTGGAGGTTCAGAACTGAGATTAGGGCTTTCACCTTAACTGATTACTTCACACACAGATGCACTTGCTTCCCCTACAAAGTTACATTGGCTAGGTCTCAGCTTGCCATGGTGGAGATCGCTGCTGGTCTGGGAAGGCCAGGCAGAAAGTCCTGGCAGTGTCATGCTGTGCAGCCGTTTGCAGGCACCAGTCTCCGGTGTCACTGGCCAAGGTCCCTGGGCAGCCCCAGGCATTTGTCTCTGTGGATCTCCCCCATTTCCAAGTTCCTCTTCTTGCAGGCTTGGTTTTCTCCATCTATATAGGCTATGCAGGAGCTCAGTGCATGATTGGCTTCCTAACTGGTGGTTCTGTGTCACGTCCTTTGTTAAGTTGAGGATTCACCACATACCGTTTCTGTTTAGGCTAGGTGTTATCGGAACATACAGCCGACTTACACTGGTTGTAGTTAGCAAGCAGGCTTGCGCTTGGGAGTTCAAAAGTTCAGTTTTGGACATTATACACACAATTAACTGTCACCTTTCAGTGTTCACAGTCTAAGTTATCTTTCACCTACCATGCTTATGCAAACTTGATGTTGTAAAGGAAGTGCATTTTAAGATGTCACTTTATGTGGAATAAGATTCAGCTGCTGTCCTTCCAGGCTAGTTTGTTCTTTTTAGTGGCACAAGTGTAGTTTAGTTGAAATAAAACTTCAAGTACAGTGCAGATTGGCCGTGCACCTATTGCAACAATGGTTTTTTTTTTTTTTTTGATTATAGATGAATAAAATGGTGTACAGGGCCAGGAAGTCATAAATCATGACACCAAAGTTACTTTTCTCCTTTGCTTCTAAATACATAATGGATTTTTAGCCAGTGAGTATAATCACTCATCTCTCTTTTTCTGTTTGCTGTATTATTGACTGAAGGTATTTGTCAGAGGAGGTCGTTGTCCAGTCCAAGAAAAGATTTGTGCAGGCATGACTGGATGGGAGACCGCAGAGTACGGACTCCCTTACTGCTGTGTAGGAAGGCTTCAGTGAAAGAAGGGCAGAGGTACAATACAGCACACACATAGCGAGCCTGACCCGTTAAAGCCAGCGCATGGAAATGTGCAAGTTTGATTTGCAGTCCACACACTAATCAACTTTGCACCCATGGTCAGTAAGTGTGACGCATCCAGGAGGCATCCAAGCTGTTGTGCATTCACTATACGTTTTGCTTTTGCCTGTGCCCTATAGTTAAGTGTTGTGTCCAGTGGGCTTCAAGACATCAAGGAATGGGCATAGTATATTGCTTGGAAAGGCTGCTGGATGTCTGGGTGTCACAGAGAAATATATCTCACTGAGCGAAGGTCATGAGGGCTGAGGCATCCCTCCTGCTACTGTACCCCCAAAATCTCTGTACATACGCATGTCTGCTTTTAGAAACTGTGAAAGTGTCAAACTTTAGTTGATAGTAATGCTCAAAAAGTGCTTGAATCTTGAAACTAAGTTACCAGTAATTTAAACAGATTCAAAGAATGCAACTTGGGTAATGATAACAAATCGTACCCCCTTCTCTCCCCAGTCTTCACTACAGTATTATTGGTGTAGGAAAATTGGCGCAAGTAAATGTGAGCTATTTTCTTCCATTCACAGCCAATTGAACCCCACACAGAATTGAAAGTATGGTATGCTGCCGATTATGCCAAATTTATGGAAGCTTCTGCAGTCTTCATTAAAGAAGAATCTGATGTCTGTCCTTTGCCTACAGTAGCAGTAAGTACCCCTAATCTGCATTTAAGCCATCACCAGACGTAGTAAATTACAGCTTATTTACATGCTTCATCTGATTATGTAACTCTGGTAATGTTAGAGCAAGTCATAGAATAGTTGGCTAACAAAAAGCCAAGAGCAATTTTAACCAAACTTCTGTATCCAGAAGTAGTGATTCTAGTGGGACGTGTTGGAAAGACTTACGTTTGGCATTGTGCTTTTAGGTATCCAAGCTGTTCAGCCTCAGACTTCTCTCACCAATTCCACCTTGTTATGCTGTGACCAGCTGGTCAGATAACGCACTGGTTATTTCAGTCTTTCCTGTGTAATAACCCTTCTTCTAATCCCAATACCTTTCCATTTGTATGATAGTAAGAATCCTTAAACTGATGGGAAAGGTTTCTAAGTGCTGAAAATGTGAGTGTGAAGATTGATACCTAAACTAGAAGGAAATGTTGAACAGGGAATATGATTGAACCAGGAATTCAGAGGTGCTCCAGGAAGGGAAGTAACCGCATTGATTCACTTGCATAGACGGTTTTAGAGTGTAGTCCAGAGAGACGGGGTGGGAGGGCTACAGTATAAGACACAGAAAAGAGAGAGGAGGGCTCTGTCTGTGAATAAAGACAGAGCAGACATAGCCTCACCATGTTCTCAAAAGCAAGCTAACCCATGAACAAGGGAAAGTAAGGCCACTTTATGAGAAGCATAAGTAAAATACAGAGACAGCTAAGGGAGTATATAGTTGTGTGTTATTTGGAAGTACATTTCATCATTGACTGACTTTTTTTTTTTTTTTTTGGCAATTGTTTTTCATTTGAATTTTTAAAATGTCTATAGTTAAAGTAAATTCAAGTGAATCCAGTAGAGCTTTTATTTCCACAGAAATAATAATTCCAAATAATACATTGCTTGCAAAAAAAAAAAAAAAAGTTTTAATGCCTTTAAGCTAGGATAGATTTGATGTCCCCAAAGCTAAGGTGTTTCTTTTTGAGTTTAAGAAAGACTAATGCCACATGTCATCCTAAGTTAAGAAGTCTCTTCTGGAGGCATTGACCTTTGCCTTCTGGCAAAGGGGCAAGCAGCATGGAGTCAGCCCAAAACATAGGGAAATCCTGTGTGGCTAAACTACATTTGTGTGCAGAAACCCACCCAATTAGACAGTTCCTAGCTCTGGTGTTTTTGTTCAGTTGCAATAGCAGATAAATGATGTCGGTCCAAGGTTAAAGCACAATTCTCAACTGCTTTTATAAGTAATTCCATAATGGGAACAAATAGACTCTGAAATTCGGTATGCAGAGATGAACAAAGATGAAAGACTCAGTACAGTTACAGTAGATGCTAAACAAAAATGTGGAAATCAGTATTCAGCCAACCATTTTTTTTTTCCCTTCTAGTTTGTAGACTCCTAGAGAGAATCCATTTCCAGCTGAACAGCTGTGTGGTAGTACATTGAAGTAAATATCACCAAGAACAGCAGGTCTTGGGAAAGCCCGGGAGAAGACGGAGTGTCAGTGAGAAGAATATGACCTTTTCTTAGAATGGCTAATAAGAAAGACATGCTTCTGTTCTTGTTGCAGAAAGAGCCTGTAGACCCTTGGATATGCTCCAGCTGTAGAAGCACTTTTGCAACTTTTGCTCTGCTGGAATCTCACCAGTGCATCAATAAAGACCGAGTCCTTACCACCAGGTTCAGACCACCAAATAAATTGGGACCCGTAAAAGCGAAAAGCAAACTTAAAGGGAAACTGAGAGGACCGGCATTAGGCAAAAGCATCGCTCAGTGCTACGGGACCATTTCCTGTTCCTCTGCTGCGAAGCTTAGCTGTGCTAGCTCAGGAAGCACTTGTGATGCTCTCGTGAGGTTTATACCTAAGTGGAGAAATGGCCGGTCTTCACTGTTGAAGGCAAGAGAAGTGAAGCAGCCAGACAGTTACCCTTGCCGACTCTGTGGGAAGATATTTGATTCCATTGAGAAGCTCACAGTCCACACTTACGCACACAAAGGGGAGCGCCCCTACAAGTGTTCACAGCACGGATGCACAAAAGCCTTCATTTCCAAATATAAACTGCTCAGGTACAGCTCTGGAAGTACTCCTTTTCTTGTGGGTGTGTGGGGGAAACACAAGGACATCTTTTGCCTCTCGAGTGTCCTGGTGACAATCCCAGAGTTCTAGTTTTCATATTCCTGTGCTGGAAGAATTGGCGAAAAGTAGTCTCCCTCAATTGCAGTTGCCACTCAAAAAGATTATGTTGAGCAATTTGAACCTACTCTGTGCTTTCTGATTAACACATCCCTCAAAAAAAGAAAAAAAAGTTACTAATAATCTCATAACTTGTGAAAATGCCTTCCTTCAAGAGTGCCAGTGTTTTTGAGTCTTGAAGCTGCATTGTGTACAAGTGTAAATGTAAATGCTGATAGCACTTTTTTTTTTTTTTTGTCTTAGGCACTCAGCCACTCATTCTCCACAGAAATCTCACCAGTGTGGCTACTGTGAGAAGACCTTTCATAGGAAAGACCATCTTAAGAATCACCTTCAGACTCATGACCCTAACAAGATGGCTTTCAAGTGTGAAGAGTGCGGCAAGAAGTACAACACCAAGCTAGGTTATAAGAGACACTTGGCTCTTCATGCAGCCACCAGTGGGGACCTTACCTGTAGGGTATGTGCCCAGGAGTTTGGCGGTACTGAAGTTTTGTTGGAACACCTCAAAAGTCATGCAGGGAAACCAACTGGCAATACCAAGGAAAAGAAACATAAGTGTGACCATTGTGAGCGTCACTTCTATACCCGTAAAGATGTGCGGCGTCACATGGTGGTTCACACAGGTTGCAAAGACTTTCTGTGCCAGTTTTGTGCCCAAAGGTTTGGGCGGAAGGACCACTTGACTCGCCATACTAGGAAGACTCATCCACAAGAACTGCTGAAGAGCAGGTTGCAGAATGGTGACTCAGTAGGTCTCCTTGACCAACTTTTTCCATTCAGACTGAAGGAAGATGCCAGCATACCATCCCCTTTTCCTGAAAGGGTCTCTGTGCAGAATGGGATTTTGAATAGTTCAGAGCCAGAGGAATACAACTGTTCACATCTTCATCCCCAGCCAAGCTTACAGACTACTCTTCCTCTTGAACCTCCTCCTCATTTGCAAAGGATGGGCTGTGCAGACAGCCTTGCAGCTGTCCATCCCACACCGTGCTCAACAGCCGTTCCTGCCAACCTGAACCTTCATCAGTCTAATAAATATGACCTTAGTTCTACCTCATTTGCAGCAGGATCCCTCAAGAATCTTCCAATCAAAGTGGATGTTAAAGGTTACAATGTCCATCTTCTAGAGGACCTGCCATTACCAGAACCTCAATCTCTCCACAAAATCAGTCTGGAAGAAGCTTCCTCAGGGCCTGTAGGTGATACTAACAAGTACCCAGTGCACAAGGAGACGGAGACAGCAGCTGAAACTACCAGCATGCCTTTCATGGATCTCACTCATGTGATGAGTTTCTGGCAACTCCCACCAGGTGACAACCAGAACACTACTGGGGACATCACAATGGCGTTTGGACTAGAGGAACCATCGCACAGGCTGAATGGCCTCGGCCAACAGCAAGGTCTACAGCTAGCAACCGGTGGCATGTCCATAAACCAGCTGCATCATCTTCCTCGTTCCTTTCCATCCACTACAAATTCTGTAACATTGCCTCATTTTCATCATGCCTTCAAATAACTATGCCTTTTTCTTTTTTTTTTTAAAGACTGTGCTTCTTACTTAAATCTGTTAGGAAGGTTTTTTTTGTTTGTTTTTCATTTTGTTTTAAGAAAAACTACCCCAAAAGTTTTTTAAAGCATGTTATGAACATGGTAGTTCGATTCAGAACATTAATAAACAAGAAGATCTATTTTTCATACTACTATTAGTTTTTAGCATATGACAACAGTAGGACTAACATATTTTGCTCAACACCCTCTGTATTTTTGTTTCTTACCTTTCAAACAAACAGCTGAATAAATATATTCAATAATAGCAAAGCCTCATAACAGGCACACTGAAACTATGGCTGCCGTGGTAGGAGAAATGGGGTTATGGTGAATGGGAAGAAGGGGGAAATTACAGAAAAATAATTTTAATGAGCCGTAAATCACAGTAAATGTATACACATGGCAAACTGAATATGAACAATTTATCAGTGTGACATAGATTTCTGTTAAGCACTTAATTACTGGATTTTATGAATCTTTAATTTAAATCAGAATAATTCCAAGAGTAAATCTTATCTCCTTGTTTCACTCATTTAAAATGAGGAAAATCACTGTTGTGATTACGTTTAACTAGATTTTGTTTTCTTCTCAAGTGCACTTCAGCTGTGTGCATCTCCTGCATTATTCCTAGGGCTGGAAATAACTATCACTGCTGCATGACTATGCTGGAGCAGATGTCTTGTATAGGTGCGGTTTTCAGAACGGGAAGTGAATTGTCTCAAAGGTTAGAGCAAACATTAACTTTTGCTTAGAACATAATCAGCTAGCAAGATATAGGAACCTGGTCTCACTCTAGTAAAGCACTTAAGCATTTGCTTAAATTTAAGCATGTGTTGTCCCATTGGGTCAACATCTTGCCTGATTTAACACAATAAAAAATACTGCTTCCTACCTAAGGGGCCTTTATTCACCTTTTGTTGATTAAAAAATGGCTTTTGTTTAGTCTGGGAAATGATTCTTAATTATAGCCATCTGAAACATGGACTCCTTGACAGAAAGCCAGCCCTGGCAAGGCAGCCTGCCCAGGGGAGCCTCCATCCAAGCTTAACCTGTGTTGAGTCAGTGGTAGGTCCCCATGCAGAAGACTTGTGGTAGTTACCTCGGGTAGTTACCCCTATTCAAAACCATGGGTTGTGAACCTGCCTCAAAAGTGTCGTATGAAATTAGCAGGTACTGTAATGGTCAAAGCCATCTTCATCATGTTTGTTTTGCTCAATAGTACTGGGGCAGTTACTGTCAGGCTTCCAGCCTGTGTTTCTTCCAAACCAGAATCATGGGGACTTCTGTTTGTTTCCTGTAGTAAATTGTCCTTGTACATTTCCAGTTAATGGTGGGTTGGTGTGACAGTCCTATCACCTGACAAATGAACTAGCAGAAATTGCAAAAATCACATCTCCCAGTAGATGACATTTAAAAAAAAAAAAAAAAAAGCGCTTTCAGAATTTACTTCCTTGCCTAACCCATACTTACAAAAAAAATAAAATCTTCTTTTAGTGTATGATGCTGTTACTAGTGGATTCTGTTGCAGCTGAAACAGGTGCAGAAATTTTGAATACACAATCTCATCCATTAAATTCAAAGAGAGTTAATAGTACCTGATGATCATTACAGATACACCGTGAAGCAAGCTTGTTCTCTTCCTCATTAATCACAGGAGTATTTCCAGGCAACTTCAAATAAAAAATATTTTTAAAATGATTGCTGTTTTGCTGTTAATGAACTACAGTGACAGATATGAATATTTTTGCAAGTTTATCATTATTTGGATTAAGGAAAGGTGGTATTACTGCCGTTTGTGCAAGACTATATTCTTCAGATACACTATCGTTTTTTTTTTTTTTGCTTTGTTTTGTTTTTATGAAAATGTTTAGCATAGGACAAAACAAAAGGAATTTTAAGATCATTCTCGTAATGAGACTAGCAGTAGAAAGAGTAGGTAGCTGCACATACATGCCCAGTTAGCAGTTATTTAAATTACAAGTTTCAGAATAGCGAAAATGCACATTTTACAACTCATCTCATAATTTTATCCGGACTTGGAAAGATGTGTGTATGTTCATTTACTGCATTGTTTTCCTTGTTCATACAAACTGTGTTCAATTGACTTCATTCACGCTTATGTACTTGTAAAAAAAAAAAAAAAAAAACCGCACATTCTTGTAGCACTGTCTGATCACATATTAGTAGATATTTTGTCATTTTGGTTTGCGCTTCTGTAAGAGGTGTAACTAATTATTGAAATACTTGTCTTTGAGTTAAAAAATGGTGTTAAGAAGGAAACATTACGCAAACGTTCAGCTAGCCTGATGCCCATGCTCTGTGAGCTGCTTGACTGTAACAGGGAGCCAGAGCTCTGGGCTGCCAAGAGACGCGCTGGTCCCTGGTCGCAAGCTGTTTCGAAGCATGCGAAGATAAGTTAGCGGGAGGTGCTTATTGTATCTAACTATGGGTTAACTGAGTCTCAGTCAAGTAAAAAGAAAAGAAGATCCATTGTAATGTTAAAACTCTTAAAAAGCACACTGTAATGGTGTCTACAAGTAAAATGCAGAAGCAGACCTTAAATAGGTGATCCTGGTGCTTTAACTCTTCAGTCTAGTCAAATTTATTTTTCTAGATTCTTGACATTGTAAGTATAGAAGGTGCTCAGCAGTATGCTGCGTATAGTAGTGCATGGTAGACGTACCTGAATGTGCAGCAAAGGAAAAGAACTATTTTTGCCTGCAGATTAGCTGTCACCACTTCATTATAAGTTTTTAATTTCTGCATTGCAAAATTATTTCTGCATTAGCATGCAGCTTATTCTACACTGACCTGAAAATGCACGTAGCCAAATTGCAGAAGTCAAATAAATATGTCTGTGTTTTATTTTGCACAATTGTAGCTCTGGGTACATAATATGCTATGCGTCCATCTCTTCCTTAAACCAAGATAACTGTCTTACAAGAATATCCTAGCACCATCACACAGCTACTTCAGAAAAGATTATGATGTTCAGGCTGCACTCATTAAAAAAAAATGGTTTAATCACATTAAGCCACCTCGGCATAAGTGCAAAGTTCGCTCAGTGACAGTGCCCTACCAGAATGTTTTTACTGCACTTTTGCCATGTTACTGTTTGTGTCTCTTATATCATGCAGTCTTGTGTCCCTAATATCCCTATTGCTGTAACCGTGAGCAAGATTCCTAGAGGGTGAAGAGAGACCCATAATGTTTCAGTGGCCGTCTCGTGTTTGCCTACAACGCCGCATACTCCACACACAGAGGTGCTGCAAGTTGTGCTAACGCTGAGCTCAGCAAGAGTTTTGTAGCTGAAGTCATTGTGAGCAGGAGCAGATTCCTGTACGCCAAGGCACAGAGGATAGTATCTTGGTCTTACTTCTCTCCTGGAAAAGTGTTACCTTCCTTTAAGAAATGAGTGCTTAAAAAACACCAGATTCTGTGCACACTTTTGGAGGAAAAGGTTGGGAAAATGTGTGGCTCTGTAGAGCACTGACCTGCAGAACAGGAAGACCTGAGCCAGGTCAGACACTGACTCGCTGTGACATCTCAGGATATTTTACCTCACATCATGATAGAAATAAAAACAGTTCTATCTGTCAGAACACTGCTTGGAAAAATGTAGAAATAGTGCGATATGTGGCAGCTAAACAACAGAATTACTATAATTAAATGAGGCTATAAAATTGAGAAACTTGAGAAAATTGAGAAAGTTTGCTCTCAGAAAAAAAAGGTCCTCATTTAAACAAGAATGTGGAATCCACATAAACCTGTTGAAATAATGTTAAGGAGCTAACATATTACGTGGAACAAAGGAATCTGCAACCTCTGTGTACACACAACTATTCCTAGTGTTCATTTCCCATCCCATATTGGAAAACATGTTCATTGCCCCCCCCCCTTTGGTTTTATTTATCAGTTGTTCCTGTTCAGACTCTCCATTTTCTTAACCAGTGGGTTACTGTTAATTCTCAAGCGTTTTTTTTTTTACAGTCTGAAATGGCTTCATATATTGGTGATTGATTGAGTGATACATTTTCTGCTAGCAGAAATTTTAAGTATTGTTCTTCAATACAATATTCCTGCCCCTTGAATTTGGTTTTCTGTAAGACACTGGAAAGTGATCTGTGAAATCAATACCAAAACGTTCTAAACACATACAGAAAATAATGCTGGGGGACTACAGAAAGGCATAGAAGCACTGCTGTAACATACTTGGGCTAACTTCGTGCCTGTCAAATGTTTCTAAGACAGTCTAGCTATAGGAGTTGCACTTACTTCAATGTCACTCTTTTTATAGTTATCTAATCACTATTAGCTAGAGCCTAAGCGTTTAATTAAACTCTGTAAAGTCTCATGTTTATTACTGCTGTGTCCAACTACTTTTCATATTCCTTTGCTTTATAAACATTTAATAGGCCAGAAAATTCCTTACAGGTTTTAACTGAAAGCCTTATTGGGAATGGTTGGGCTAAAAAACCCCAACCTACTGCATTCTGAAAGTCTATGCAAGGTGGTCTAAGGCTGCTAATAAATAAGGTGGCCAAAAAATTAGAGGGTGATGTGCTGCCACTATATTTCCGACTTATTAATCAATTTCTAATAGTAATGAAAGTTTTTAATGGGAGAGTGAGGTTTGGTTTTAGTCTGAACTTGAAGTGCTTTGATGTACAGCGTACATTGCCATATATCACATCACTTATCACCACAATTTATCATTTATTGGAAGATTATATAAATACACAGAACTTCAAAATGTTCATTTATCTTGTTCAATATATCAAAGCAAAACATTAGGAAAAAAAATTGCATGACACTGGATCTTACTACATCTTGTTGAAACCATTGAATGAACCACTCATAAAAGCCATCCCCTTTTACGTGATTATTTGATTAAATTTTGGCAACAGATACAGGTAATCTCACAACTTTAAAAAGGACAGCCTAATAAGCTTTATAGCCTAGAAAAAAAGAAAGGAAGACAAGGAACTTCAGTGTGCTTTATTTTTTTTTATTGAAGGTGGTAACCATTTTGTTATTACCGCTGCCTTGCAATGTACTGAGCTCTAGCACAGAGTGGAAGAGGTGGTGGAGGATTGCGTTGTTAAGGTCTGCAATGCTTCAGCAGAAAACCTTAACACGTCCTTGGCAAGAAGCCGCTCTATCTTCTGTTGTGTATTTGCAGTCTGAAAGCAGCAACAAGCCATATACTTGTTACTTGTATAGAAACATTTAACTCCATTTTACCTAAGATGATTAAACCAAAGCAATAATATATAAAAAAGCTTACTTGTAAATATTAACTTAGATGGTTAATATTTTTCAAGAAAATTTATGTATTTACTAAAATCTTTTGTAAATGTTTAGCATTTAAGTTTTTAATGGCAACCCTACATCACTCTCTCCAGAGGTCTTCTTGCCCCTTCTCAGATGTTTGCTGTCTCCCTCCTCCAAATAATTGCACAAAGGTTAAATTCATAACATTTTTAAGTTAGTGAAATCAACTTTATGAAACAGGTTTTTTCAGTTAGCTCAAGTAAGACCGCAAGAATTAGACAAGTCTAGGAACTGGTTGTTTTTGTCATTGCCTTTCAGACTAAATAGTCCTTAGAGAGATCTGCACCACTCAAAGCCATTGTTTCTCATGTCTGCTTTCTCAGCTAAAAGCACTCTTGGTTCACACTGAAACTGAGCTCTTACTAGCCCAAAGTGCTCTGTAAAGCACCTGGCAAAGCTCAAGTTTTACAGAAAACACAGCAGTTTCCAGCAGCCCACAAGGTGACCCTTCATTCCCAGGCTGCGGGGAAACTGCCCAACATTGATCCCCAGTGCGTCTGGTTGCAAATTCCTACTCGCTGGCTGTGCCTGCGCCCTCGACTCACAGCACAGCTCCCTCACGCCGTATCAGGGCTTGGAGCAGCTTTGGAGCAGCAGCAACCCAGCTCCATCCCAGACAAAAACGGGACACTCAGAACCAGGTCCCTCCTTCACACCCTGCCCGTGAGAACAGGAGGTGGGACACGCTTTCCTCCCCTGGCAGCACTGCATCGGGGCAAGCCCACAGCCATGCCACGTACCCCTCCTTGTACCACTGCATGGGCACAGTTCAGCAAGATGCAGGGGGGCAGCAATTTTTTTGCTAGTTCTCATGACTTATCTTTAAAAGTGATAAAAGACTAGGGTATGGCCTTTTTATTTTATTTTACAGTGCATGTTTTCTGTTACTGGTGCCATCAGGTTATCCCATCCCCGTAGCAACTTAGCAGCCTGGACAAGTGCTTCTTTGCATTATTCCATTCCACAGCCTGCACAATTTCTAGCGAGAACATCACACCGTACAGATGCTGCATGGATGGGACAGTCACTAGTAGCCGTTTAGAAGACAGGGAGGAAGAAGGGGCTGAGCATTTGGCTAGTAACTGGCATGGAGAGGTAAAAGGTGATGCCTGAGATGTGGCAAGCAGAAAGGAATGCCAGAATGAAAGTGCGCAGTGCCAAAGGTTGGAAGGAGAAAAATATTTCATATTTACTCTTTTTGTTGTCACTACAGGTTGTTGTGGACTTTATCCTGTATTTTGGATGCTAGTGTGGATGTCTGGCTCAGGAACCTGCAAGAGGCACAGGCTGTCCAGAGGCCAGAGGCTCTTCTTAACATCTCCTTTGCTGGTTAACCCACCCACCTCCTGTTCTGTCCAGACGGCACAGAACAGGCTGCATTGTTCACAGTGCAGATGGCGCCTGGACTCACCAGTGTCCCTAGGAAAAGTGGTGCCTTCTCCCCACGCCTGTCTAGCCCAGAGTGTCAGAGTTCAGTGGCTAAACCCTGAGAGTGGTGATGCTATCGATAATTCTCTGTTGGTGGTCTGTGAACCCCCGCATGATAACCATAAGAGTTACTACACTGTTCTTATAGAAACTGTACACAGGTCCTGCAAAGACTTCAAACTTGAGCTCTTGGAACAGAATGTTCTTTGCACATTCCTGGTCATCCCACACTCTAACAGGAGTGCCTAGGCACTCTTTGAGGCTCATCCACCAGGCTCAAAATATCTTGCCAGCTACAGGGAATCCATCTTGGCCACATTCCATCCCAAGATCTCATTTTCTGCTGTGGTATGCCTCTGGCAGGGGTGCCAGATGCTGATCATCTGAGCCATCCCCTTACACAACAGTACCACAGCCATCTTAGGCAGGGGCTGGGAGGCCTTGTTGCTGCTCTGGCATGGCTCTGCCTGGACCAAGATGGGAACAATTTTGATTTTGTGATCTGACGAGCAGAAGCACCAAACGTCATGGTCCAGGAAAGGAAACAGTGAGGAGAAGGAAGAATCTCCACACCATCATCCTGACATGGTGATTATTGAAAGAGATGCTGGCATCTCCCTCAGACAACGGGAGCACAACAGGAGAGGTCTGCATTGTCAAGAAGCAAGATAGCTGTTAAGGCAGAACATGGTCACTGCCTACTTGAGATGAAGCTGCTGATCCAAACCAAAGAACGTTTCATACCAAAACAACAACTCTCAGCAGACTATACTGGGGACATGAGGAGCTCTGCAAAAAAACTCAGTGCCATCAACTGCTTTAATTAAGACAAAAAACTTGATAATGTAAACCCTGCAACAGGATATTGTATACACACAAAAGCAAATGAGGTCCTTTTATGTTATTATGTTGAAATAAAAAAAAAAATTCCTTACCCAACATCTCCTGAAGATTTTTTTCCAGGAGATACACCCAAAGATTTTCTGTTTTTTTGCAGTGTTCCATGAGTGGTCTCTGCAGATAATTACTTAAAAATTTTATTGGTCTTAAAAAAATTCTAACATACATAAATTCAACATAAACTCCAGAAAGGTAAGGATAAAAGATACTGATATACAAAGATGTTGATTTGTACTGATATACAAAGAACAGTTGTATTTCACAGATTACACTACAAAGAACCACTAAAATAACCTTTAAAAAAATTTTTTTTTTTTAAACAGACTGAATGTTTGTTATGATTACTGGTAGCAATGAATACCAGCAAGCATATTTTACGGTATCCTGCTTAGAGGGAACCATTTTAGGGATGTAGTAGTGTAAATTTTAAGGCTGAATCGCAAGAGTCATGTCAAATGAGCAACATGCAAAGCTTGATGCTTCATCTAAATGGACTTAAAAGATAAAGAATATGTAATAAATCTTAACACCAAAGATTAGAAGTTATGGAATCGTTTACGGGACAGAGGGAACTTAACATCCAGACTGCCCATTTTAGGTTTATGTAGGAACTTCTGTCTGAGAACCTCTAACTGAAAAGTCTCAGTGCCTTCTTAGAACCTACATGAAAACCTCTGTGCACACAATTGGTGCAACAGATCAGGATAATGACTTGTAAAGCCATTCAATATCAACGGCATCCATTTGGAATCGGTAGAGTTTGTTGCAAGACAAATGCGAATGTGGCTGACTGAACTCCTTACCTGGACCAGGTTTGTCTGTATTGGCAGCTTCTTGTACTTTCTTCTGAAGCGATAACACTGCAGTTGTTAAGGTTGTTTTTTTCCTCTGAGTCACTAGTTGCTTGCCCTAGTAAGAGAATAAGATGCACAATGCACACTCATTTCTACAAGAAGTTTATGGAGCCCAAGAATAAATCTCCAAACCACTGATGTAGTGGTAGCAAGGAATAGAGAAAAGTGCACCCCCCTCCCATTAGGAAGCTGTTTTTACACCTAAAGTAGATAACAAGATTTTCAAACATCTTTTTTTAAGAATCACTACCCTCCCAAAGGAATTGTTTACATTACTTTTTTTATCATTATAATAAAATAGGATCTCACTTCAAGACACAGCCAATTAGCTTCACTTTTCTGATTCCCCAAAGGGGCTTAGCCCTTTGGCCTTGTGTCTAGTGTTCAGGAAGTAAATCAGCTGTACATTTGCAGGGAACAGCAAACCTGCAAACAGCAGGGAACCCTAATGAACAGAAAAAGCTTTTTCTATGTATTGCAAAAGCAGCCTAGATTTCCATTTTCCATGAAACTGTTACCCTAGTATCCATTTATAGAAGAGGCTGAAGAAATTGTCTGATATTTTCATACTATCATATTCTATCCATTTTTATATCAAAGGACTCCAGTTTCAGGTAACTCCTACCTGATATTCAGCATGTATCTTGTCCTAAGAGTTTACCAGCTTCCCTGGAGCCTTACATTACATATTAATACAGGTTCTTGCTCACCATAGAATACAGCTTGGCAAATCTGCCTCAAGGACAATGCAAGTGTGAATATGTTTGCTTACCGCAGCCTGTCCGGTGGTCTTTGCAGCAAAGGCATGGCGGGCAGCTTGTTCTTCACAAAACTTGATGTGCCTTTGTGCTGCAGCCTCATTAAATCTTCTCGAGCAGTATGGGCACTGAATATAGTCTGATCGTAAGAAAGGAACGACTTGTGTCACAGCTTATGTACTACAAAAGAGGAAATTTACTGGAGCACTGAAGATGCAGTTCAAAATCCTGCTCCGTCAGCAGGTGACAATGGTGAGTTCCCACCAGCTCTTGGTGCTTCAATATCCCAAATCAGAAAATTAGGAGAACTAAAAGAAAAGCACTTGGGATCCTAAAACACATGCTCACGGTATTAACACAGCAAACAGTAATTGCTTTCAGAAGGAAATCCCTAGGGATTAATAAAAGCAGATTTTATTAACTTTGACTAGACCCACTCCCTCAAAAATCTCACAATTAAAAAGTCTGCAGAAAAAGCAATATTTAGAAATTCCTTGAATGGTCAAAAAAATTATTTTAAGACTATTTTTTTAAGTGTGGTCATTAAGATTTTTATTTGTTTTAATGAAATCCATCTCCTATGGGCACTGGCAAAATACTGCTTAAGAAGTTGTGCCTACCCGCTCAGGGATACCAAAGAACCACGTTTCTGGGAGTGAACCAGTTGTACAGAACACAGCAGTGCTTCCTAGAGTCACTTTTGACAGTGTTGTAGCCCTGATTCTGCAGAAAGCTGTTCAGCTACATTAGCCCTGGTGCAGTCCTACTCATTTCAGTGAGTGGTTGGTGCTCAGGGTCTGTGTCCTTTCAATTCAACACCGTCGCGTTCGGCCCTTGCATTGCACTTCTCCTTCTCAGACCCTTCCTCCCTGCCCAACACCTTTCACAAAAGCATCCCAAGTGTCCTTATCTTGATCTTACAGGTACAGAGTGTTTATAAATTGCTTCTCTAACAGCCCAGCAAAGGTGGCCCAAGCAGCCACACCAAAAGCCAGCTCCAGATCACCAGTGTGGGCACAATGCTTCTGGAAACGGAGGATGGGGAGGAGAGAGACAGGGCAGCTGTCTGACTTTGGGGGTTCTGGCAGTGGGAACGGGCACAACAGGGGAATGGGGCAATCTGGGCTTGGGCTCTGTTTGGAGGAGGAGGAGGAAGGGAGGGAAGGGGAACCTCTCTCTCTCTCCTCGCCACAATCCATGTTCTTTCTCTCCAGTCCTGTGCTATAGGGTATACATCCCTGCTAGGCCCCTCAGCAACTTATCTTTCGTAAAAACCAGCTCTCCGATTCCTTTCTCCACGGCCCCCCTCCCCCCTCCCCGGCTCTTGCACAACTCCAATTTCCTCAAAGAAGGAGAAGGAAAGGGAGGGGTTTGCTCTTAGAGTTGATGGAGTCAGACGAGAAATAACAGAATAATTAAAGAACTCAAGAGTGGAAGTTCAGAAAGGAGCTTGACCCCAATCAAGGAGGGAAAACATGTCCTGCTGCTTGTACTGCATTGCTGTCATCTAGAAGAGGAGGAAAGCTGGAGTCCTCACAGCCGGTTTTGGTATCAGTCGTGAATTCCTGCTCTGTAAGGGAGCTGAGAGAGCCCTCCGTCCCTCTGCCTTTATAGCACAGGAGGGACCCCACAGAGACCCTTTCCAAGATTGCTCCCACATTTCATAAATGACTTATCATGAGAAATATTGGCTGTATATGTATATTTCTGGATCTATAACTTCTAATACCATGAGCTCTGCGTAGAGACCACACCTCCTATTAGGAGTAAGACAAACTGTTGGTTTTTTTTCCTATATGACTTCCCCTAACCGCACCATTGGGGTGGGGAAGGGGAGAGTGGAAAAACTATCACAGGGGAGTGGGGAAACCTGTGTGCACTACATTTGGTTTGAGTGGTGAGGGGATACATTTCGCCCTTTACTATACAAAGGTACAGTTTGCACTAGAATACAGGCATCCCAGCTCTCTCCCCAGAGCACTAATATCAGCCCCCAAACTTGCCACCTTTGTAAGCTTAAAAGGTACAATTAGTTTTCTCTTCCTCCCCACCACCTCTTCGTTGCACTCCCACTCAACTTAAGCCAAGAAATACAGCTGAAAAATAGTGAGTATGGAGGCAATTAATGTTCACATTGAGTTGTGCATGGGGGTGCAAAACTGAAGCCCAGCTGTGAATAATAAGAGCTCACTGCTTCACTAAAAATCAGTACAAGATCAATAATAAGATAAACTAAACCACAAACCTGGATTGATGCTTGATGGGGGAGGAGGCGGAAGAGGACGGCCTTCTTGCATAGCTTTCGTGACTTGTTTGGCTGATTGAATAGCATTAATAAAATCCTCATGGTGCTGTCTCCAGTTAGATTTCTTCACTGGCTGATTCTGTAACGGAAGTAAGGGAAGATATACAAACTATATTTCCTCCTGGCAATGGACAGAGAAACATCTTAGAGTGAGGGTTCTTCCTTTCCAAGAGAAAGGAAAAAAATGTTACAAACAAAAGAAACTTGCTTTTTTGAAAGGCACAGGAAAGCGGAATTAGCCGTTTGCCACCTATTGATGGCACCAGCAGATGGATAAAAGAACAATGTCCTCCAACAAAAACACGCTGGTCATAGCGGACTAAAGGGTGCTTAAGAGGGAATAGAAGAGTTACTACAACCAATGCCTTCACTTCTTCCTCACTTTTCAGACCCTTCTTTTTGCTTTAAACTTCTGTGCACTTCTGTTTCTTCCCACAACTGTCTTTAAAGCACATTTTAAAATGGCAGCCTGCATTGATACCATATCAGCAGCGATTTGGCATCTCTGGGTAAAATTATACACATCTGTGTGTATGTGTATTCCCCTCATCATCATCATTCCATGAAGAAAACCTTGAAGAAGAAGCTGCCATAGACTTGCATAGTCTTTGAAGTACATAAATGAACGTTTAATAGAAAAGCAGAGACACTTACGTGCCCAGAGTTGTCATGATACCTACTAGTTTGGTTTCTGAACCGAGAAATATTCTCAAACACTAGCAGCACAGAGAGGGGGAGGAAGGAATTTGGCACTGAGTCAAGCACATATGTGAGACTCATCCACAACATCCAGGCTTTGTCCCAGGAGGAATCGATAGCCTTACTGAATGAAAAACTTCATATGGAGATAACACACATGCTTCAATTTTAACTATACCTTTTGTGGGGGCTGCCTCTTCGCAGTAGCAATTTCTGTTCCCTGCAGTCTCTGTTTAAAAGAATTGAAGGGCTTGCGCTTCTTGTTGAATACTTTCTTGCATATTGGCTCATGTCTCAGCTGGGATGCAAAGAAAAGTGATTTTTCATGGGCTGAAGTCATGCTTTGTTAATGGTGCTTCTTTACTCAGGCTTTAAAATTACTTGTATTCAGGAGCAGGGAGCTGAAGTAGTATTTTTTCCAGGTTCTCCTGGAAGGAGTTCACTAAAATTTTAAAAAACTGTTCAAGTACAGCTATGCTTTGACAAAAAAAAAAAAGAACTAGAATCCATATCCAGTTCGTTCTGCTCAGAGACATGCTGGAGGACAGCACAAATAAATATTCACAGAGACTAACAGATTGGGACTGTGAACAGGAACACTCTCATTGGACTCTCTCCCTGGCCCTGCCACACTCAGATTTCTTTCTTTCTTGGTTAAGAGGGAGAACAGACTGCTCCTGTTCAAAGGGCTGATATTTACATTACTAGTTCAATGAGTTTAGATAAGTATTCCAGACTCAGGGCTCCTCTGGCAAACAACTGCACTGTTCATCCCATCAACACCATTAAAATAGTGACAGCCTCAGGCTGAAAGGGAGCAGCTGCTTAACAGCACACAGTAACCTGACAACTCAGAGTAAAAAGTACAAAAATCATCCGTAGCTGAAAGCATATAGAAATTTTAAGTAGCTAGATATCCAGTTCTGAATTTGTGGAAGAGCCATGCCTCACAACAAGGGAGGTTTTAAGATCCAGAAGTGTCACAGACTTTTAGTGTCAATCATCTTACTCTTCTGCAATAGCACGTCCAATTTTCTCTCTTCATGAGGAACACAGTGATAGGGAGGACACAACTACAGCCTTACTCTGGTGCTGTTGGTCACATCCATTTGAGCCCATCTGCAGCTAGCACATTACAGAGCCCATTCCTATCTTCCTTTGCTTACTCCCCTTTCCCAGTTCTGTTATTCTTTTCAATCTTCTCACTAATCTCCCTATGCTATCCACTTATCCACAATTCTCTTCCCTGTCTCATTTGAGTTAAGTCACTGCCTGAGCAAAGTGTTTCAGTTCCAGCTCAGCTGGGCCAAGAATTGCCTCTTTTTACCATAAGATACCTTTCTAAAATCTCATTTCCCTTTGGACCTTTCTAATCATGGGCTTCAAGTCCTTATCTTCTGTTTTTGAAAATGTTTGATAACAAACTCAAGAGGAGGATTCCTCTGCTGGGCAAACAGGGTAGCAGATACCTGTGTCTTGCTCACAGATGAGCACACCAGTCCTATGTCATCAGAGCACACTGTACCTCGTGCTAGTCATACTGACAAGAAACTTGCCACCTTCCCCCACCCCAAAAACAGACAGCTGTCTGTTCAAACAAATTTGCTGATTAGATCATCATACTCTTCACGTATCTGATCTAAGATATCAAGTATGGAACCACTCGTTTCACCTTTGGCTCAGCGCTCACAGTTACTGGGTTTTGCTTTTTTTTTTTTTTCCTTTTGTCTTTTTTTTTTTTCTTTTTGCTAAATCAGTTTTTAGTTATATCACGGGGCTGATCTGAGAGGGGGATGGGTGCATGCAGAGCCAACCCTTTCAGGAAAACCCTGCAGTTGGGTTGTTTTAGGCAAATTGTGAAGCCACCCATTTAGTCTGTAATCCGGGGATCAGTGAGGTCAGTAGGAATCTTTTCATTCACTTCAGCAGGCTTTGGAACAGAGCCTGGTGCCTACATTATGTTGTCAAAGCGACTACTTATCAGATGGTTTATTAGTCTATTTTTCCCAGGAAGCCTGAAATAACAAATTCTGTCTAGAAACCTGGAGCACAAAGGAAGCTTCAGGTTAGTAATTTAAATCTCACCAGTACAACACATTATTTTAAATGTGACATACAGCGAACACCAGTTTTTGGAAAAGCAGGTAAATTAAGATAGCACAAGACTGCAGGTTAAGTCATGATATTTTTATGAGCATTCACCTGTTCTCTAATCAGGTTTACTAACGAAAGCAGTTATTAGACCATTTGCTCTTTTAAGCATGTGTTCAACCCATTTCTCCTCTAATCAGCCGCCTCCTTCTTCCCCAGCGCTCACCACCCGTCACTAAACGCATTGACATTCACATTTAAAAGAAAAGTATTGTTTTACCAGAACATCTTGTGCAAAATGTCTTCCACAGATTCTACAAGGAACCAAATCTTGACTTCCGGCAGCTGTATAAAATTCAAACCAGCAAAGTCTCAGTTACACAGTACAGGACTGCGTGACTACAATACAATGGGCGTTCAGTACTGAAACCGATTGTCTCACTGTCGGAAAGGGACCTCTGCAGTCATGTGCCAGGGCTCCTTTTTGCAGAACTACTTTATCTATCTTGCTCCCATACAGCACAGGCTTTCCTTTACTATGAGTGACAGCTTTTTGTTCTCCACATGGCTGCTCAGGCATGTCCTCTCACAATGACCTCACGACTGGGAGAGGAGATGATGGAAGACCTTACTCATTAAGTCACTGCTGCATGAACTCTGGGAGGAAAATCGAGAGCAGGTGATTTGCACTCAGGTTTCTTTCTCTCCTTTCATAAATCATCAAGTAGTGGCAGTGTAAACCTTCACCATTCCAGAAGCCAGCAGGTATCACACCGAGTGTGACACCGTCTTCATTCTCAAAGTAGAACGTTTCCATGAGGTGCTTAACAGCGTTCCAAGATGATCTTACTTTGTAGATGAAAATTCATGGTTTTTTTCTGTTTTTAAATCAGTAATTTTTGGACAAAAAAATACTTTAAGTTACATGGAAAATAGTTCTAAGCCTTTATGACTTCAGTACTATTTACATACTCTCATTTAAGTGCAGGGATGTTTCCTGTATTAAACAGAAACAGCTTTTAGAAAAACTTGAACGTAACAAAGAGCCCTTTTCACAAGACTTGTAATCTGCAGAGGGTAAGACTTCTACATTTAAGTGTTCCTTACCTGCTCTTGCTGAAACAAAAGAAATCTTTGTATTGCTGAGCAGGAGCAGATGTGTGACTGCTTTTGTTACCTTTTCATTCAGATATTACCATACTCCAAGGCGTGTAGTAAGGTAATAGTGTTTCACTGATTAGAAGTGTAGAGGAACAAAAGCAATTCTGTAACTTTTTTGACTCTTATTCTATTACCTGTTTAAATTTCACTCCACTTTGGTTTCCAAGAAACATCTTTCTGTGTGTCTGCGCTTAGTCTAGACTACGCTCTTCT
>VXAL01004686.1:288326-373395 GCA_013399475.1 Chauna torquata | reverse complement strand
GCTGGCAGCGGGGCGGGGCTTAACGCCCGGCCCCGCCCTCCCGGCTGCGCCGGGTCGGCGGGCTGCCCGCACACGCGCTCGTGTCCCGGCAGAGCTGGAAGGCGCGGGTACACGGGGCGAGCGTGTGTCTTGTCCGGGCTCTTGCACCGCACACCAGCGGTTATTTCCCGTGGGCTGATGCCCTCGCTGTGTAGGTTATACCTCCGCCGTGCAGCGCGCCCGTGCGCGCACACGCACACGCTCCTGGCTAAGGCAAAAAGAAGCGTGCGCGGTATTTTAGGAATACGATGTGAAAGCGTCGCGTCACGGTTCAAAAAGAAAGTGTGAAACACAAACTAATTGCGCCTACAGGCAATTAGTGACAAGCGGCCCTTACTGGGAGCAAGACACGCTTAGTTGCCACGTGGCAGTTTCACGTACCGCGCGTGTGCGCGCACTTAACTGCATCCGCGAGCGCGGCATGGGGACGCCGCTTGTCCCCGCGCGGGCCGTGTCGCTGCGTGTCGGTAGGTGTCACTAAAGCTCCGAAGGAGCCCGGCTTCCCCCCAGCGCTGCCGGCTGCCGCCGCCCCGCAGCCCCCGGTCCGGCTTCGTCCCCGGCTCCGCTCGGCCGCGGCCCCGAGTCCTGCGCTCAGCGGACTCCCGTTGTCCCTGCTCGTGTCGGCGCCAGGGCCGCAGCTCCCCGCAACGGGCGGTGGGCGTCGGGCTGCCGGCAGCCGTCCGCGGGCGCCCGCGCGTCTCGGGAGCGCGCCTGACGGGAGCGACCGCGCGGAGACACTGCAGCAGCGGCTGCGCGCACGGCGCTGAGGGTGCCTGGGGGCGAGCCCAGCAGGCCTCTGGCTGTCGCTTCCCTGGCATCCCCGCGGACGCGCACGGGGGATGCCCGACCCCGCGCCTGGGACCCCCGCCTAACTGCGGCGTGCTGCGGCAGCACCGTGCCCCCCGGCAGCGGGAGCTTCTGCTCTCAGCTCCGTTGCCAAACATCTGTTCCGTAAGTGCGAGTTAAATTTACCTCTTCGGTGTTGTAGGTCTCCGAGTGCCCTGTCTCGCTTTAGCGCCCGCCCCCACGCTGTGCGTCCCGCTTGCGCTGGAGGCGCGGGGGGAAGGCCCTCGCGCTGCGATCCGAGCAATAGGGCCCCCCCATCACAAAAGGCCGGTAGGGTTCGTCAGCGGTAATGTGTCTGCAGATGGGTTTTAACACCGAGAGATTAGCGGTAACAACCGTCACGTCGCCTCCTCTGCTGACCCCTAAGGGTGAGTCATCTCATCCCAACCGACGTCTGATCTGTCAAAATCCAAAGCTTCATACCCGATGTGTGTGCCGCGTGTGTGAGGGAGTCTCTCGGGTGGGGTCTCCACGTAGATGCCTATTTTCACCGAAGCCTTACATGGCCACCTGTCGCACCTCTGCTCAGGCACCTTGCACTTTAAACTCAGCAAAGAGCATCTACAGGGACTGGGGGCGAAGGGGCCAGGTCACCAAACACTTTTTTTATGCTGATAGCAGAAGCGTGGGCAACATTAGCGTGGTCTCAGCTGCCTGAAGAACACTATGCTGGAAGCACGCATTGCTTTAACATTGTCAACAATTTGCCTGCCAGGTCGGGAAATTTATGCTAGCAATTCTTCTCTTAGTTCTTGCAAAGCAAAAATTACTACAAAGTAATTAGAAAGTGGAAGTTAGCACCAGTCACTTTGTAGTGCTGAAGGACTGGCAGACACGCTGGGCTAGGCGAACCCTCCGCTGTGCAGATCAGACTTGTCCCTGTTTGGTAAGTGGAATTCTGGTGCAGACCTGATGTCAGTGAAGTTATTCCACTGAAACCAGTGAAAAACACTTTTTGCTGATAACTAACATCTGAAGTTGGGAGCATAAATTAGGTCTCTTAACCACCGAGCTACAACACTAACTTCGTATTTTTAAAATAACTTATCTCCACTTTGAACACAACTCTGCATGAGTACACCACCCTCAAGAGAGCTACCAGATATGTTTGAAGGACTCCCAAGATTCAAGGGAAGGTTTCAGGAACTTTCCTTCATTTCATTTCCATGCAGAGTGACTTTTAATTCAATCTATGGAGGCTGCTTTCCAACAAGTAACTGCACTCTGAATTTAACTCCATTACACACGCCCATGTACTTGCTAGAGATTCAAGAATAAAATTATTTTCTGTACAGATTTTCTAAACAATTTTATTGAGGTAATTTTCTTCGTTATATATTTATGTATTCATATATATCTATAAATCAAAGAACTAAACATTTGTCTAAGGCACTTGGAACTGTGCGCAGCAGAGTATCCTGCAGTACTGTACAACTAGGCGCACACATTTTTTCTGCTTGTTAAATAAAAACACCATAAAAGAAGCATACTATATGTCCTGTATAAAAAAGATAATACATATTCTATTTTTCAGATGACAATATTGGAATATATTTGTTTGTGTGTGTATGTCTGTACAGGTATATACTACAGTACAGATAAAACCCCAAGAAGCAGCTACAATAAATTTGTAACATTTCCAGTTATTTACATTCACAGACATCAATACACCTGTGTAAAATGCACTATCAGACCAGCTGCTCCTTTATCGTTAGCATATTCAATCACTGTAAGTCAAACTGCTAAAATACAAGTAAATGCATTCATTTTATTTTATTTTATTTTATTATTGTTATGTAAAATACTCACTGCATAAACTGGAAAGTTATGGGTATTGATTCCCCATAGCCTCACATCCTTTGAAAGTCATTGAACATGTGGAAAGTACATTTCAAAATGCTAGCAATTCCAATCTGATAACATTTCAGATACATTTTTCATAACTATCAGTAACTATCCAGCATGATGGGCAGTGGGAAATCAAGTTATGAATTTTGTTTGCTTTATTTTACTTCTAAATAGGATCATCTAGTGAAAATCAAGCAAGTTGCTCTGAGCACAGTTTGTCTCTATTTTTAATCATATTAATAAAAACAATAAACTCTAAGAGCTGGCTCGGTGCCTGTTGGTAGGTGACACTCTCCATTACATGCCGCAAAATATTAGTTCCAACAAATTCACATAAAAAGGCAGTAAGACCCAAATTTCATTTCTGGCAATTGTAGCCACAGTCCTGCTCACAGTAAATTCAGCACATAAGAACCTCCTGGCTTTACCGGACCCTACGAACGCCCTGCTGGAGCTGAGCCACCAGCACCTGCGGTGGATGGATCGCCCAGCCCTCTGACCAGTGTCACCTCTCAGAGGTGCACTTGCAGACTGGAGTGAAAGAGTCGAGTGCACAAGGATGCTCAGTACTGAGCAGTGCCCTGTCCCTGTCCACCAACTGCAGCTCTGCCACAGAAAATAGAGGTTCTTGAAAGCCCCATGTTTAAGGTACAATTGGGTCTATGAAACGTGGCATATTAATACTGCCTCGATTTGCTCAGAGTAAAGCAGTTGGACAAGATGATCTTTGTAGGTCCCTTCCAACTGAACTATTCTATTCTATTCTATTCTGTTCTGTTCTGTTCTGTTCTATTCTACTCTTTGAGCGATTGCTCTGTAAAAAACTGGAAAGGGACACAAACTTGTGTCATCTCCACACCCATCCCACCCCTACTCATACAGATGTCCATTGAAACAATCCATCAGTATATTTTTGCTTTGTTTAAATCACACCAGCTAAAATAATTGTCCAAAACAGAGTATTTCTTTAATTCCAAAATGTATACGTTTACAAATCGATATACCACCACACAAAGTAGTGAAAGGAAGAGAAGATATGTTCAGCAACATCTTACTATATTATAACAATGTTCAAATATGGTTAAATTTGACATAGTATTGCAAGACTTTTTATATGAAGAATTAACGATTGAACAAGGAGATACAGAGAATACCATTAATTTCTTTGTTCCTATCCAATGCAATATTTAGCTTCTAGAAAACAATGAAATATTGATGAAATGCTGTATCTAGTTTGTATGAACTCTATTTCCATTAAAATCCTGAAACAAGACGGGAACACTGACAAAGTGAAACAAGAACTTATTAATCATTAAAGTTAATAAATAGAAACCTGTCAAAACATTACAGTGAAGTATGTTTTTACTCTATTCTTCCCTTTTTCTATATTGATACACTTCCATTTTTTTTTTCAGATGGCTGTTAAATGGAAACTTTGTTCTGGGGAATTTACTTTTCTTTTTAGTTGATCCTCAAAATATTTTAACCCAATAAAAATCTAATAAAAACTTTCAGAATTGCTTTTTTTTTTTTTTAATCCATCAAAAACTAGGTCCCAGCAGTGAGTATTGCACTGAGCTTTGTACAATAAAAATAAAGATAGCAACAATAACGGAGCTAAATGTGGGAGCTCCTAAAGGCAGGAGGCAAGTTTATTCTGCTTTTCACCCTGAGTACATCTTTATTTTAGTTCACAGCAGCGGCACAGGTCTTAACTCCTTGAGATACAAATAAAAAATGACGTGAAAGCAGTAAATGATGCAGTTCTGGTATAGCTGACAACGCAACTGTAGGCTCTGAGCTTGGTTTACATTACCACGAAAGCGTTAGCGCGTCAGGAGAAGGGCTCGTGCTCTCGTCCCTACTTCGGACGCCAGCCGTGCTCAGCCAGGGCGGCCCCCGGGGTGCAGGCCCTGGGGCACCCAGGCTGCCACGGCCCAGCCAGGCCTCGCCCGCAGCCCACGGCTGGGCTCCAGACGGCATCCGGGCCGCCAGACTAGACACGTAGCTTTAGTCTTCAGGTCTACAATGATACAAAACTGGGGCTCCAGACTGTATTTATAACCAGGCTAAGAGCTGCCGACAGTACTGCCCCGCAGCACAGGGGCGGTCGGTGGAGGCCGCCGCAGCGAGGGGCACGCAGAGCCGTAGGGAAATGCTAAATCCAGCAAATAATGCAGCCTTGCAGACCTGCAAGCGGCTGTGATACATCCAGTGATTTGGAAGAGACACTGCTTCTGGTCCCACGTCATTTCAAACCACTGCTTGAAATAGTTTTTGGCTTAAATAATCACTGGCTTTCAGCTTAATTTCTTTTCTTTCTTTCTTTTTTTTTTTACTTTTTGATTCTACACATTTATCCCATTTCGAGGAATTTCGAATACACTATTTTTCATTTGAAACAGCTAATTTAAACTATAAGGACTAATATATACTACCTGAAAGCAGACAGACATTCTAGAACCATTTCAACTGGTTTTGTGAAAAAGAAATTAGGCTTTGCCTAAGCATCCATTCCCCTACACCTACAGCAACATGCTGTGATGCGTGATCATGTTGATAAGCATGACCCACGGGGTCGGTTCAGAAACCACGACTTCAGGCCACTCATTTTCTCCTTGTGTGGGTGTAGACATTTGAGTCCACGTCTGACTTTGTGGAACATAGGTATGTGTGTAAGGTTTCCCACATGTTTTGAATGACATTTAAATGAATTGTCCAACCTGATAAAAATTAACATATTGATCCCTTTTAGCCAGGTAGACTGTACTATGTGTTGCATGAGAAGTGTTATTTTTTTCTTCGCCTTTTCTACGTCTCCTAATTTTTTTCTACAAGGATTGCTCACTCAGGAGTTTCTCAGACTTCTCCCTGATGACAGGCATGCAGCATCATGGAGAGTTAGGTACACAACATATTCTTTCCAACAGGCTGTTGTAGCAACTTGAAGATGTTTGAAAATACAGAGGGCCAGGAGATAGCAGAAACTCTGCGTTAGGAAGGTCAATAAGGTAAAGCAAACTTGCTTCACAGTGACATACCAAAGTCTCATTTTTTATTGCATGGGTAACACTTTACAGCTGTTGCTGTCCTGCAAGTTGATATTTAGAATATAAAAATAATATGTACAATTCTAAGTCTGTGCATGAGTAAATTACACAATGGATAGTTTATAGTTCTGATTCTGCAAATATACTACATTTTTACACAAGTCCCAATAAAGGCAACTCTTTTTGTCCAGTTACATACATTTGCTTAAGTAGTTTGCTGAACTGCAGGCCAAAGATCACATCTGTTTATTTATCATGGAAGTATTAAGAAATTACACAAGAAGAATAGCTTGGCATCTCCACCCGGGCTACTACCCTGCCTCTAGCAATGGCTCGTAGTGAATACTTTAAAAAAAAACAAACCCCAAACCAGGAAGAGGATAGGGAAAGCCTAAGTGATGCTTCACCTACGTATCCTCATGCCTTATGGCAAAATACAGCTTGAGGAAGCCTGTGCCAGAAGTTGTATCCTCATCTCTGTGTCTTAGTTCTTAAATGAGAAGACAGCATGTTTCTTGCTATCCGTGCTCCCGGTCTGGTATGGAAGAACGTCTTCTTGCAAAGTCACTTCGTTCACTTCATCCTAAGAGCCTCATAAGTGTTAGTTCACTTGTGTAACCCTTACATACCCCGATGCGTCAGTGGAACTGCTATCTTCTGTAAAGTTTACATGGTCTGACCTGACCTTGGCCAAAACTATTATTCTGCCTGTGCCCCAGCTGTCTTTCTGGCTTGAGTATCTTGGCTACTTCCAAATGTTTGCAAGTGATTAAGGCAGCACTGAGGTCTACTTCATTGTTCCACTTGTTTTCTTTGAAGTGAAATATTGTGTTTTATACTTCAAAGTCAACATAGGAGACCTTTATAGGATTTTGGAAACACACTTCCAAATTTGGCAACAAAAAAAGAAGCCTTAAGCAGGAGAACTATTTATTAAGTGCTAGTGTCAGTTTTTAAGTTTAGTCTTCAAATTCTAAAAATAAAAATTAAGATTCTACCAGAATTGCTGACAAACCTTCACTCTAATGGCCTGATCATTTCTGTATGATTTAGTGCCAAAAAATACATTTTCATTGCTTCCTTGATGTCAAAGTGGTGTTTCTATATTTATGAAATGATGGGCCTCACAGAAGCTGAACTGTTTTCTGCAAATAGAATCCTAATGCCTCCTATTGATTCCACTAAAAAAGGAAGGTGCTTGTTCCTTTTCTTTGCTACAAGCATGTAGATGGCTATTTTACTTGGTTATTGATATTTTGGGGTCATACGTCATTGCATTTTTACTAAAATGTAAGCTATCCTAACAGTCGTATAAATCTATTTTTTTTTAAAGGTTTGTCAACCATTTAAAAATAATAGGATGCCAGCTGTTGGAAAGCACTCTCCTGTTACTTTAAGTGCTCTTTACTAAAATAATCCACCACATTTATGCAAACCTGATCTTGCTGTAAATATCAGTAAAGAGGGAGATCTAATTAAAGCCACTAAATTGCCTTCCTGCCTTTAGGCTGACATCTAAAACAACAATCTTGAATTCTATAACGTAAAAACATTCCACAAGAATCTACTGCAGGTTCTGAGGTAAGAATCACATCTACATAGACCTTTTATTGCCTGAAAAAGAAATACTTACACTTCATAATTAAAAACTAAACAGGGCACATAAAAGACAAAAATAAATTGTAATATGTACACACATTAGAAAGGATAAATAGCATATATATTGTAACACTGCATTACATGTACGCATATGTGAATTCCAACCCCCCCCAAATGTTGTGTACATTAATTCAAAGGATAAATAAGTGCTAATATATGACAGAGAATTCCTTAGTGTAAACAATGCCACAGGCTTTTTAATAGGCTTTTGTGCCAACTTACAAAAATCATGTATTGCCTTTCACACTCCATACCACTTAATTTGAATAGCACTGTCTTCACATATACAATTTCAAGATAGTATAAAAAATTATGGATCTAATAAGCATTCTTCACACTCAACAAAAACCGGCTGCAGACGCTCTCAGGATTTTCTGTTAACTTTCACAAGACCATGGGTTGAAGACACTGATTCATCCGCAAGTCCTTCCTACAAGCAGTGCAAGGGTTCTTAAATGTAAAACATCACATTAGCAATCACTGCTCAAACCTGCCGGTAAGGACTTTTATGCCCCACTTCAATTCTGAGTTGGGATTCACACTAGCATGATGTCGAAGCTGTCACTACTGCTGCCATAGGTGAGGAAGATAACGATCCCTCTGGTTTGAAGGGCAAGTGACAGGAGGAAAGGAGTGTTTCTAAACACGAATCATTTCATTGCACTCATAGTGTCACGTGTTGTTTGTCCTTTGAATACTGTTTACGTATTTCTGAGGATCCAGAATAAATCAACATTAAAAAATGAAAAATATACGACTTGTTCTGTCTGAACATTCAATGTATTTTCTTGAAGCATGCTCATCAGGATTTTAAAAAAGACATTTGAGTTATAATAGGACTGATTTCTGGCAACTGTATTTACTGGCACCAGAGAAAATTACAGTTCTTCACTAAAGTACTGATGACATGAGGACTTGTGGCTTTCTATCTTTCTCAGACAGGCTGTGACCACTAAAAACTACACGCACAGCTGCTCATACTCTCTGATTTTTTTAAAAAATGATTCCTCCCACTGGCCAAGTGCATCCCTAAGCAGTGCCACCCATCCCACCGTTCTCTGCTGACTGACAAGGGAAGTCTCTCTCCCCTCACTCTCTCAGTCCTTCTCACGCTCTCCCCTTTACCCTCAGTCACAACACCATAAGGTCTGATGAGTTCCTGGCTGCAGACTCTCAAGTGATTGTCTTGTGCTCTTCCTGACTTGTCAAGCTCCGATGAAAAAGACCATCAACTTGTCTCTATGGGCTGGCCACTGGACCATGCTCTGAGCATCGAGATCTATCTTTGTTAAAACAAACATTTCATATGGGTTCTGCTCCTAGTCAAATCATTTGTTCTTTGATAAAGACAAGGGCCACATCCTTCATTAACCTCAGGGCAAGCTGCAAGACACGCTCACATGTAAGTCAAGTTCCAGTGCAATCTCGGGTCTTCAGGACGCAATGATTTCCCCAAAGAAAACTGTTACGTGAAACACGGGATGTGGTCAAACAATTATGGACGATGAAACCTGAAATGATAAATCATTTAGAATTATATTAGCGCAACTGACACAGGGCTATGGTGTGGCTCAGGCACTGGTCTATGTCTCTCCATACCATTAACCTGTTACTGTGGTCCCCAGCACAGCTTTGCTTGGGTCAACCACCGCTCTTCCAGACACTGCCTGGGCTTGGTGGGGTTAGCACAGGCCAATAGGCAGGCTGGACATGGGAGGACACCAAGACAACTTGTCTTGGTGCTGGTGGGGAAGAGGTTAGCGGTACGAATTCAAGCTGTGCCAAGCCCACCGGCCTCAGGGCTGGAGAAGAGCCTCCAGTCTGCTTTGTTTACCAGTACAGATTGAGTCACAGTGCATCTGCTGTTTGGAGACACTGTCAGTAAAGCAGAAAAGCTTTGCTGAGCCATAAAACTTAACTTTCTGTTGCTCAATCTTTCTGCAAAATGAAGCTAACAAAATATTTAGATTTTTCTTTTTTTTTTTTTTAAGTAAGCAACAAATTTTATAGCACTGCAGCTTCTTTCTTCCCATTTTGCCAGCTGTGGAAAACGAAGGCCCAAATACACCTTGCTGTTTTTTTTTACACTTTTAGGTAGGGCATGTACATCACTCCAGATTGCCTGTATGAAGGATAGAGAGACGTGGGTTGTTCCAAAGCGTGTCACCAACCTTTTCTAGAATAAGTTGGGAGCCTACAGCAACTGCGGTTCTAACTTAGCTTAAACAGAATGAATCCAAGCAGGAGAGTAAGGAGGGTGCCGATACCAGGTGCTCAATGTATCCAGCACCAGATTTCTAAATCTCTGGTTAAATAGTTTTAAAAGTGCATCTATCCACGGAGGAGTAAAAGATGTAGCAACTTTAGGACAGCACGGTTAATGACGCACCTACCACAGCAGGTTTACGTAAGTTTTTGACACATTTTTTCGTCATAGGTCCAGAAAAGAGAAAAGAAAACAAGCCCCACATTACCTCAGTAATGTGGTACAGCACAATACAGGGATGCATTTTTTCAAATACAGGAGGTGTACACAAAAGCTGACATTCACAAGTATGCAGCCCATCTGCTAAGTGAGGGTACACTGCATTCCAAAAACGACACAGGGTTTTTGTATTTATGTAGAACAACAATCTATTGGCCTACATATAGCATTTCCATTAGAAACACTTTATAAACATCTGCTAATATCCTCTTCCCAAACTTTTATTTATTTCTTTATTTTTAGAAACTCAGTTTCTTGGATTCTGTTATGAATAACAGAAGGAATCAGTCTAAATTACTGGGAGCAGAAAAACTATTCAACTGACAGTCATTACAGTAAATCATAAACAATGAAAAACGGTGGCTTTTCTTTCCCAAGTTTAACATCAAATTTGAACAACTCAAAGATACAATAAACACTGACCACAACAGTAGAGCTTCTTATATTGACTATGTAATAAGTAATAATATCATTAACTGTGTGCTGTAAGACATTTTTGTTTAGTAAGCAGCTTTCTTGTTGTCTCATTCTGTCACTGAACTTCATGAATAAACCTTTGTTAACCAGCTGCCAATGCAAGTTTGCATCATCTCAGTCACCATCCTTCAAAAATTTTTTTTAAGAAGAGTAACTTCTTCTCTGGCCAGAGACTTTTGTCTATGGTTTTCATAAAACAAATTACATTTTTGTTGTATCAATCCAAATGTAATGGTGAACTACATAATTTTTAATGAGAGGTCCAGGAGGAAACTGAATCTTTTTATGTTCAGAACTGCAATTGACTTAAAACATCTGCATTAATTTAGTTACCTTAATGGGCTTTTTCTAGTGTTACTCTATTTAGAGTTTTGTGCAGTGGCTCCACAACACATCCAGTGAAAATAAAGGATGCGGAGGGAACAGAGAGAATCTGATCTCCCTCAGGTTGAAATTCCTCCAGGACCCTATAGCATCATTGCCTATATTTATCACAAGTTGGCCAGTCCTATTTTTGACTCTATTTTCCAAGGCCCTCCTCAAAAAAAGTTTTCACTTAAAAAAATCCCTGAGATTTTTTCAAGAATCCAGCTGTAATCAGTCTCAACTGTTTTTAATTCTAGTGAAAAAATATCTGATTCTTTTTGTATGACTCATGCATATCTGTACTTATGCTTCTATACTGCAATGCAACTCAGAAAATCAAACAACTTAAGCAAGGGGTTGCAGTCCATCTCTCTCAGCACACAGCCAGATTTCTATTCCTGCTCATTTTCCTTCTCTCCCTTGTGAAGCCTATTTTTTTAAAATTACTATTTCTGTAATTCTGAAGAAGACATACTTCCTACTACCTGAGGAGAAAATGACACCAGAAGCCAAATGAAAATATAGAAATCCATATCTAAAAAGGACATTTTCTAATTGTCAGAATGTGACACTTCATTAAAACCCTGCCTCTTGTTTCATCTCCTGGCCCAGTTTTGTTGTCTGTGAAACTGGTTTATTTTTTGAAAATTAACTTTTTTCATGTTATATCTACACTGAAGTAGATACATATTCTTACATAAAAATGCATGTTTTGGTGAAAAAAAAATCACTCAAGTTGTGAAACCAAGTGCTAAATTAGGAAATGTCAGAAATCACCAAACACCCATTTCTCATTGTGAATTTTCATTTTCACACTCTTTAGTTACAGGACTCACACTCCCCTGCTAGGATCTTAAGTTTGATTCAAATAGTGGGACCTAGTTTACGTCAATGGTTTGCATCTGACAACTCTGTGTGAAAGTGAAGACAATAATACTATGTGTGCAATGTTGGCTGATCCTAACAGCAAGTTCTGCTTGCTGGTGGCACTTTTCAGCCTTTATAATTTCAAGAGATTTGAACAGATGCCATGGGGATGGCAGAAAGCACCTATCTCCTAGGAATAACTCTGCCAAATTTGAAGTCCTACTAAAAACTATAGACACATTAGAGCTCTTTAAACAATAATGCTTAAAACAACATCTTGGGGTTATCCAAGACACAGAATGAAACAAGTCCAGATTAAAATATTACAAGCAGCAAACAAGGAATATTACAGTCTGTCTCATTCCCCAGAAACCTAGGTGACTCTTAGGAAGCTCCCCACAGTATCAATGGACTTTTCTGAAGTTCAACGCATCATCTAGTTTTTACTTACCAAACACATCTACAAAAATGTATACTTCCATGAGCAAGGGAGTACTGCCGGAAAAGGACAACCCTTTTTTTGTGCTTGAGTACTGATAAATTCATCTGGGAGAAATGCTGAGTCCTTTCAAAGGATTATTCTTTAGATTTCCGAATCCTTCTCCATTTTGCAGCTAATCCACTGCAGTCACCTTCACTGCCCTATCAACTACCCAGCTTCAGGGACTGCATCAGCAATACTGAGCAACCAGAATCAGCGGTGGGATTCAGGCAGGATTCAAGGGGACTCACGGTAGAAGTCTGTTCATGGAACTAGTTATGAGACAACTGCAGAGGACCTGCAGAAAGGCAGAGGGTAGCCGTCACACTCATCCCTCTGACTTAAGCAAAAAAATGGATCCACCCACCTGGTAAACTGCCGACTTTCCTCATGTACTTCCATTTCCGTGCTTTTAAATTCATTCAGTTCTTTCCGTATTGCTGCCTAATAAACAATAATGATTTATTCAGCCATAAGAAACATGAATTGTAAGGAAAGTAAAGAGTCTGAGAGGAACCTGGCCCTACTCTTGTAGGTTCACAGCTCTCACACATTCCTGATCATAAACACAAATGATTTCTTTTCACTTACAGTTATTTGTAGCAGTACGTTACAAAGAAAACCAAAGCATCAAACAACAACAACATACAAAGAAAGACAAAATCTACTGCAGCGGGCAAGCCAACCCCCCACTGCAATATGGCACTTGCTCCAAACAAACAAAGGAGAAGGGACTCTGTTACCTCAACAGTCACCTGTTGAGTATGCATCTGCAAGGGGACTGTATCTCCATGCAAAGCCCCAGAGGAGCCAATGAGTCACACCTCCTGCACAGTAATTGTACAAAAGCGGGATCCTTGTATCTCCCACTGGAGACAGGACTTCAGGGATGCAAGATGAATAGCACTTTTTAAGTGGGAATTAGTCACTTGGTTTGGTTAATTCTACGTAAAATTGCAAAAAATATTTGGACATTTCAGGCTTGTGTTTTCAGTTGGCAGATACTAAAGAACAGCAGAAATTCGGTGCACTTTCTAAATTCTGGCGCTTGTTGCTTATGTTAGAGAAACAATAAGCAATTTACTTCATCAGGTAATACATATAATTTCTGAAAAATTATAATGTATACTAGAAATGCTTTTGTTTCTATGACAAATGATTTCCCACCTTCACTGTTAAATGAAATGCCAGTTTATTCTTGCTCCCTCTTTTCTTTCCCCATTTCAAATAAAAACAATATCATTTCATTAATCCCCAAAGAAATCTCATCTGGTGTGCATGCCTTTCAACACAGAACAGACATGCAGCATGATAAAATTACAGCTTCACCAGACTGAGGTCTCATAAATGAGAAATTTCATTTTAAGCTGGGTATGGTTCTGTTTAGCCACAGCAGCACACTTACATGAGGCTGCTGCAATAACTAGGAAAGACAGAGTCATTTCTGAGCACCAAATCAGCAGCAAAGACACCAGAGCTCCAGCTCCATAATATTGTTACAGTACTATCTTCTGCTCCCACTGGAATTAAAAAAATGACTTCCCTGGGAGAAAAGGGCAAGGGAGTTTCCAGGCAACCCAGGGTCTTTGCCTTTCTGCTGAGGCCAATGAACATGGGGATCACAGAAGCAGCCTTGGATATCTGTTCATTATGAAATGAACTTAGATTAAAACCCACCACCCTAAAGTGGATAGGAAACTCCACTGCTTGTTCTAGTGAAGCTTACCCAGGTTTTCTAGGAAGATGGACCTCAGTGAAAGTGGAGGTGCTGGATGCTCTAATCTCCCACAGACTATGTGAGGACTAGAGAGGGTCCAGCAGAACATCTAGAAACACATTTGGGTAGATTTTTAATGTCTCCACCTTGACTTGATATAAGATTCTGCCTTGATTGTCATATGAGCTGCCATTAATACTAAAATATGAGCTGAAATAAAATCAGTGCTTCAGTCATCAGCTAGAAGACAACGGATTCTTGCACACATCACTTTGTATACCAAGCACAAGTCATAGGACTGCCATAAAAGTTGGTTCAAATCCAGTGCTAAAAGGGCCAGAACTTTTTGAAACGCAAATCCTACAGCCTTCCTTTTATGAAGTGGTGCAGGAGGAAAATGGAAGAGTACTTTATGGCAATCTTTGGCTGATTTATCTTTTGAAAGAGAATCACAAAATAATTTGTCCCATTCTTCGTAGTTAGGCAGAGGAACTATTAATTGCAGTATGTTTGGGGCAAACTTCCCAAGAAGGACTGCTGCACACACAGAATTAACTCCAAGATCAATAGCTGTGGCCAAGAATCCTTAGAAAAAAGGAACAGCTTCTACCTTTTACACTTGAATGAACTGCAGAAGTAACTCTTGGTGACACTGATGCAGGCTTCTGCCTGCAGAAACCTTGCCCGAGCTCCAAGGATCACAGCTATCTTTGCCAACACCGTGTACCTGGCTTAGCAACACTTTAAAATTGCAAGAAATTCTGGCCTGAACTGTCATAATGGAGCTGGCAAATACACTCTTAATAGGCACCTGAGTGAGTTTGCTTAGCTGCAAGCAGTAAATGCGTAACACCTTGACAATTTCACTGCCTCCAGCAGATGTCATTCATGATGCCAGCACCAAGAAACTGCAGATCAGCAGAACCAACCAAAAGTGAAAGATGCAAGCATTTTCTTATAAACTACATTTGTCCCTTGCCTTGTCCGCGGGAGTTAACCTGGCCCAAGGCTTGTCAGCACGACGGTCATAATCTGGAGAATCCGTGACCTCCACGTACTCATTAAACCGTAGGATTCGTCTGGCTTGAAGTTCAGCCACTGTAGGCCTCAGGCTGAGCTGTAAGCGGGAGGCAAAAAATAGTACAACTAATAAGACAAAATAAAATAAAATAAAAGCCAAGGGTAAGATGTAATCTCTAGAGAACTTTAATGGTGTTTCTAAATAGGGTCACTTTCAGGTGTCTAAAAAAAAGCACCACCCTGGGAGCACTGCATGGGAATGGGGAAGCAGCACAACCTAATTTCTTCAATTATAAAAATAGTCTTTGCCAGACAGGTCACAGAGAATCTTGACAGTTATCCCTGGAATATTAATTGTGACTTTGCAACTGTCACTGTGTTTACCACATTAGATGATAGGTCTGTCTGCATTAACAATTACACAGTCTGCTATGTCCGGCTATAGTACAGAAAATAAGCAGGATATGGAGGGACCTGTCTAACTAATTTTTTTTTTTTTTTTAACATCTGGGGGTCAGACATTCTGCCTTAGTCATTATGATGCCCAGCCACACGGTTCCAGTCACCTCAAACAACATTCATGTTACTTGACTAAGGACAATCACACTAAGCAAACAAAATACTGCCACTGTATGTTTGCAGAGAAGGGCAGACAAGGGGGGTGTAAGAAAACTTCCCTCATCCTCTCCCAGAACGAGCCCCCAGAGCTAGAACAGCACATCCACTGCTTTATTTTATTTTATATTATTTTATATTATTTTATATTATTTTATTTTATTTTATTTTATTTTATTTTATTTTATTTTATTTTATTTTATTTTATTTTATTTCTATTTTACAGGGACAACGAGTGCAACCCCATCTGGAGCAGCCAAGACCACTAATGCGGCCAGGAGAAGGATGAAGGGATGGCCCCACACTGCTTTGTTGCCCTCTCTGCCGCCCTAGGGAAGAGTGGATTTATAGGTGCGGCTGCCCGTGAACATATATGACAGCATTGGTCATACTCACAGAGGAAACTCCCAGATCATTTCTTTCCCCTGCTTACATGGACAAATATTAAGCATGGCCAGACCGTATGTTTTTTCGAGGTATGGGAAACTGGAAAGAATGGGATTTCCCCCTAGAAGGATTTGGCTTGTACTGCCTTTTAAACAGATTTCTAATCTGGGGGCATGACTAACGTAAATTTGCACTAATGTATGTACACTGAATTTTTGATTCTTACAAAAAAATAATCCAACGTACACGAATACACAATACAAAAAAAAAAACACAACACATCATCACCTTTCTACTGAGTCTACGTTTTATTTCTCTTTTGGCTTCCTGTTCCTCTTCTTCATTCTTCTCTGTTTTTAGAAGAGATAAAAAGCAGTGAATATTTAAGTACTAAAGCTACACATACTTATCTCTTGGTTTAAAGCTTCAGGACTTCAAATCTTGGCTCATGTTTGCTCATATGTTGGGGTGATCCTGCATGTGTTCTCTGCTTTTTGATTTTGTGTGCTCTCATTTCTTTTCCCTATCCGCATTTCCACCTAGCTCTGTAGACATCTTGAGTTACCGTGATGGGTCAGGAACATAGCAAAGAGGAGGTTTCTGTCATTTCCTTTCCATGTAACAGCAACTAAGAGGTACTCTGAAAGAGCTGTCTAATGTTTCAATTACTTGTCCTAGTATTAAAATCACTATTACTTTTACTTCCAACATGCCATCTCTTGACTGTAGACTGAGAGTCTAATTATTTATAAGGGTCAAAGAAAAAACTGTGCTCTTAGTATCTGAATCAGTCGAGTGTCCTCTACTGCTACAGAATGGAATGAATCAATGACAATTCTTTTTACTGTCAGCTGTTAGTGCAAATTGGTTTTGTTACTTTAATATTTTTTCTGACTTTATAATGCAGGTATATGATTCATTACTCAGATCCTCTTGGTTAAGGGCTACTAGCTAGACCAAATGCAACGTATAACTTGTACACCCTGAATGGGAACAGCAGAAAATTACATGCATTTTCTGGATGTATTTGGGCACAAAACTGAAATGTGCTATTAATAAATTTCTGAGCTAACCAAACTTGACTTCTTGAGTGCCAGTGACAAGCACACTTACAATGGCATGTTCATATGGACTCAGTATTTTTGTTAAATTGATGTGTGTTCCGGAGACTATTATTTGCCTTATTGGTCCACCTCATGGTTACATGCAAGCGTAACTTTGTTGTGACTGAAATATACCACCCAGAAATATTTTTAGAATTCAGATCCTATTTTATTCAAGGTTAGTGGTTATGGATTCCAAGTTGTGGTTCAAGGCTAACTATAAAGTTCATTTGTCTATTGTGGATGCAGCCAACCTGTAGAGATGAGAAGGCACTTTTAAGTTCCAGTGTAGTTCAACTCGCCCTGTCTGCTATGTCCAGCCTGTGGTGTTACTATAGGCAACTTGGCTGCAAAAAGGTTTCCATGTCATGGCTGGTATACTGGAGGTAACACCATGACAGGTCACCTCACAGTACTTGCACATTTCCTTTGCTGACTCAAAGGCTCTCATGTAAGAAGAATAGAAGGGAAAGGGGAAGAGGGACAAGTGATAAAAAAAAAGAAGAAAGTCACAATAAGAAGAAGGCAACACCAGCCCAAGAACTGCAATGGGAGAAGATTCCAATATCAACCCCAGATTTCTATTGGCAAGATGCAATTGCACAGGTTTGCGGCCAGGATCAGGTCGGATCTATTGTTGATGGTAATTTTATTGAGATACTGAAATGTGAATATAATTTATGGTTTATTAACCACTTTGCTCTTAAACCATGAAGAAATGGATGGTCTGTTTCCACAGAGGAACTGTAAACTGACTAAAACTGAAGAATGGAGAGTTAAAGATTAATCTACTTAATTTTTTTTTTATTAGCATATCTATCAATAAACAAGTTGTGTGTATTTAAGGACTTATGACTTTAGATGAGAACTCTTTTTATGACATCTTCACTTAACAAAATCAAAAGCTCTCTAGCTGTTTTAGGACAGGTAAGTCATCTGTAAGCTTTTGTTTAAACATATTGTCTTTGCAATCAATAGACATGGTAACTGAGGTAGTTAAACACAAATTATTAATTTGAGGTTCCATTTACCTGGGATTTGTTTGACATACAAATTTTTGTCCCTTCATGAACTGAGACACTTCAGTCCCACCCCTCAGAAATTCTCCATTAGCAGAAAAAATGCAACTGGATATGCACATGGCTGGATATACACACCCAGTTACATATTCAAATTGTTTTACTTCTAGGAAGAAAATTCAAGAGCTAAAGAAAAGGGACTGAAATCTGGTGGCTGCTGTTAATATTTTGAACTCGCTGTTTGGCCCTAGTTCATCGCACTGACCACTCTCCCTTGTACCTAAAGCACCTATTGCACCTCTCCAGACTGCTGAGTGGAGTGGTGCTACAGAAACACTGCCCTGATACAAATTCTTACTAACAATAACAGCTAGAACGTGTTTTTTGTCTTTTAAAGTAAAAGTTTTGGAAGTTGTCATAGTGATTCAAGAAGATGCATTGTGCTGAAAATAATGGGCTTTGCGCTCCTCCTTCGGGCACTGTGGAAAATCCCACCCAGAGGCCAAGTTCTAGCTGCAGGTATGAACTGACTCACTCACTCAAACAGGAACACATTAATGCACAGAAACACCTTTCTGACTGCTTTCCACCTTAAAAGCAGATCTGATCTGTAGGATGTGGAGAAGCAAAACATAAACATGGTGTTCCCAGCTGCAAGTCCCCTCCTCAGACGTGCTGCTGCTGTCGCACTGGCAAAGGACCAGCTGAGCAATCGCCCTTTGCTTGCAGCAGTTTCCAGTCATGTCCCAGCAAGCTGTGGCTTCCCTCCTTCCCTGCCTACAGCTCCTAGGAGGTGCATAAGCCCACAGATCAAATGGGGATTTGACTCCCAACTGAAACTATTTGATCTAGTATCATGGTCTCTGAGTTAAAAAAACCATTGGTCAAAGTAGAACAAACAGCTTCCCGGGTATCTCTACGATATTGCTCCTGCAACTTCTGCCACATTAAATCCGGTCACCTTCTGCTTCTGTGGGACATGTGCTTCATAGCAGAAGGGGAGCAGAGAAGAGGGGAAATGCTCTGCCTCAGGACTGTTCTGTTCTTGACCAGAAAGCACTCCAGGAGCGTGAAACCGAACTTTCCATTGTGTCCCTGTGGGGATTAGCTATGTTTAGACTTCTCTGTGGGCTTGCTAAGGAAAGAAAAAGAAAAGACAAACAAAGCGCTTGCCTCTTGGAATGCTGTGGAACACAAAAAGCAGTTTCTCGGTTTTACAAGCAAAGATAATCATTAATATTCCCTAACTAGCACCGAGGGCTGAACCCTGTTTTCTACAAAGCCACTGCTGGCAAGCGTGCAGGTGCACAGAACAAGAAGTTCAGTGTCCTTTACAGATACAGGAAAAAAATACAATTATCTTAACCCAAAATTCCTGGAAGAATAAAAAGTTTCTTTGCCATAATACAATACTATAAATACTACTAGCTCAGAGCCAGCACACAAGAAAACTGTCTGTATTAAAAACACAAGGCTTTATCTATTCCTTCAAGTGGACTCTTGAGTTATCATAACTCTGTTTTAGTGTGGGAAGACTCAGAAGTCTGGATAGTTTTATCCAAATTGTTTTTACAGAAATCAGCCTGCAATGTATTGCAATTGTACTCAGTCACAGGATTTTCAGTAACCAGTTTAATCTGGTAATATTATCAAAACAAAGCTTCTTGCAGCACAGATTTCCTCACTTTAACTGGAAATACAGAAAAAGAAAAAAATACTGACTTTTCCTGAACCTCTTGAAAGATCTGGGCTGAACTTAATCCTGAAATAAACATTTGGACTTTTACCACTTAACGTAACCTCAAAGTCTGATAAATATCACTCAAAACAATACTTTTGCTTAGTTGCAGTTTATATACATGCAAAAATGTAACCCCTTCTCCTCATGCATTGCTTAAAAATAGGAGGAAGGAAGCTTATGAAAGAAATCCCAAGTTATTCACAAAAGTTGCCTACAACTACAAAGGCATTTAAGAGATGTAAACATTTTCAAATGATCCACAGGATGGGAATGCAATAATTTTGATAAATATGAAAGTTTTAGAACTGAGAGAGAATTTGCACTCTTAAAGGGCTGAGTCAGACTGTCACCACAAACACTGTCTTTTCCTGTGTTTTGCTTTGCTTTTTAAAGATTAATTTGAAATATTTTATATCTCTGTGATGAGCAAAAAGCAGTGTTGTAGTCTACATGTGCTTGTCAGTGGCTCTGCTTTTCTTTGCCATTTATAAGTCTGCACTCCAGCATTTTTGCTCTCCCTTGCCCCTTTAAGCCAGACTCAGGGAAGCAGCAGGGAAGGATGGCTGGCTACGGAGGAAAAGAACAGTGAAGAGGTATTGAGTGCAAAGCATAGTATGCTGTCAAAAACATCAAGTAAACAAGCTGAAACAGGAGTAGAAATCTATTAATTACTTTCCACTCTTGAGCTACTTATTGCAAAATCAGTGACCAGAATAAACAATGGCAAAAGTGATACTAAATACACTACAAGTTCGTTGGTAGATCAGTTATGCAGAGATTACCTAGACAGAGAGCACAAGAAGCCTAGCTGGTGTTCCCAGCTCAGTGGCCATATCCTGGACCACTAAAGATGTTTTGGGATTACCTTTCTCACATAGGTCAGCATGAGCTGCTTGTCACATAAAATATTTCTGTATTTCCCATTTCATCTTTATTACGACTATGTGATCTACAAGTTAAGAAATTATGTTTATAGAAAGTCTATTCACATTAAGTATCAGACAGGAGACCCTTGAACCTGTGCACCTTAATGCATAAACAGTAGCTTCCCCTTTTCAGTAACACATGGCACTATTTGACTTTGGAGAGCTTGCACAGCAGCAACAGGATCTTATTAGCACAGACAGCTGCCTGAAAGCCAATAATTCTTACTCCTCCTTGATTTGCTGGCCTAAGCAGGCGACAGTGATCAGTCCATGGAAAAGCCCATTAGCTTTTCTTCCATTAGCATGCTGTGCACCATAGTTACACAGATGAACTCTATCATTTTTTGAACGACTGTTGGAAATAACTGCATCATACCCGCTCTTTCAGCTACATCAAGTGTGGGAAGTTATATATATGTGTGTGTTAAGAATACATGAGTTTTGAGATTTGTTGCTATATGTGAAAGGCTTCCATGCGCATTTTCTTCCTTGTAAATGTTTATGTCATTTATTTCTTCTACTTAAGCATCAACTACTAGCCACCCTTGCAGAAGGAACACAAGACTAGATGGAGCTGGACATGACAGCTGTTATAGTGTGTGTTCAGGTAACATCCATATTATGAAAAGATTCATAAAGACAAAAAATGCCTGTTCTAAAGAGTTTACCAGCCTAACAATAAAAACAACATAACTAAATTGGAGAATAGGTATAGAGGGTAAACATCCAATGTTCTTCATTACTCTGCCCCTGACTATTTGAATTACAGACTTAAATTTTTCTACAGAGATATTGAAAAATGATTTAATCGTCAGAAAGATATTCAGTGAGAATGTCCCGTGCAGGCTTCAGTACAGAAAACAAATAAATATGTTTATGTCAGAAGTGAAAACGAAGACCAATAAGCTGAAGTAGTTGGCATATGCCTATTCACCTTCCTTTGAACACTTCCCCTTTCCTCTTCCTAACCCACTTTCCAAACTCTGCCCTTATATCCCACCTCCAGCTCCTACCAATATTCCCTCGTCCTCCTCAGAAAAATTAGGTGGAAGTTTAACCAGCCTAGAATTACTTCTAAGGGGTATCTAATTCATTCCTGGGAGTTGGGACCAGCTTCAAGAAGTGGGATTGTGACGAGCAAAATTCAGCATCTTAAATATACGCAATTTTCGCAGCTACCATTACAGGTTAGCATATAAGTTTAGTGTTAACATGTTATTTTCGAGAACATCATTTCTCTCCAGTTATGGATCTAACGCTAGAGTAACAATGATCAGGCTTCCATATGAATCCAATATATGCTACGTTCACTTTCTAAGTAAATACTAACTCAAACCTGAATAAATACTTACGCTTTAGAATATTTCTTTGCTCTAGCTCTTCAGTTGTAGGCCTCTGGCTAAGTCTCCTGTAAGAACAAAGTAAGTGACTGATTTAAAACCAGATCCAAATAACACCTTATGATTCGTAATGCAGCTTAAAAGGTGTCATGTATAGCCATTCTTATAAAGCTATTCTTTTCCAGTGGAGGTATTCAACAACAGGCAATTTCCACACACAGTTATAATACTTCTGCATGTAACCTCAGTACAGAGTGGGCATTTGTTTTAACATTTATATTCTTGCCACTTGAACACAGAAGTGTTACTTGCACAATATTACAGAAACTGTACCAGTAAATTTAAATTCCTCATTTACAGGTATAATTTTATGAAAGAGTTCATAAACCTTTTTTGTCTGCAGGCATCATAATTATGATAACTTGTGCAATCATAACGTTTTTCTTAGATATTTTGAATGCAAATTCTATTTTTTTTTAAATACACATAAAATACACATAAGCTGAGCATTTCTCACCAGTTTGAAGGTACATTAAAACTGTGGAGTTTTAATCAAAACTTAATTTTATTTAGTTACCTATATACAAAAATGACCATTTAAGAAATATCTGAGGTATTCATTTTCTGGTTTATATAGTGGAGAACATGGTGGATACTGTCTTTGTGTTTAGTAAACACGTTCACTTGTTTGCTTGAGAAAAGGACCAAGAAAAATTTCAGCAGTAAAATTAATGTTGCAGATGTCTTAACACTTGGAAGTCCCAAAAGGCAGCCCCTCCGTCCAGCAAACCCCACACAGTTCACTACAGATCATCTGTGGCCTCATGAAAGCCACCCAATTCAAACAACCCTTAGCACGTCTGCGACACCTGGAGACAAAGGGGACGATGTGGGGGGTGCTCGTGGCCATCAAATGGGACTGGAGAGCTGAGCTTTGAAGCAAGCAAGGACTTTCTGGCGGGGAATGTAGAAAAAGCACTGTGATGGAGATACTGGTTTCCAGTTACACTATGGGGGGATCGTTTCTGGTAATGAACTGATTCAGCATCAGACCTTCTATTCTTTTAACAGGTCCAACAGTAGATCACGTTAATTACAAGGTTTCCATTGTGTGTGCGCGATTTTCAGATTTTGAGGAGGTTTGAAATGAGTGACCAACCCTATGCTGCAAGAAGTTCCTGACCCAGCGCTGACTGGGCTGTAGGAACAGGGCTTCCACTGCTTTCGGTCACTTTTCCACCAGATCTCTGCTGTCAGGTGCTGACCACAACATTAGGAATTTTAAAAGAACACGCCATAAACTTGGTTGTGATTTCATACCTGAGCACAGCCTTGGTATTGCACCGTGCACCATAAGCTTTGCATGCCTATTATCACCTGTCACCGAATACGTCTGTGTGGTGGTGAAGGTGCCAGCTTGGCAGAACCGGCAACGGCAGGCAAGAGAGTTGGGGCAGGAATCAAAGAGTAGCTTGTTCGCTGTAAGCTCCAGAGGGAATACAGATAAGCGGGATGTGATTACCAGATCTGGAATTTGGTTAGGAAAGCAGTGATAACAACCAGGCCTCCTTATTAGCAGATGAAAAATGACCCGTGGGCTCCACAAAAAAGATGTATCCCTCTTACAGTTATGGAATGAAACAAATTACTTAGCTAGCCATCCAATTCACAGAGCACTTCAGCACATGTGCTAAGTGCTGGTGCCGGGCTGCTGTGCTTCTGCACTGGAGTAGCACTGGCTGCACTGCCCAGTATCTGGAAATCTAACAAACGCAGGACATCCTCCAAGTCTGTCTGGACAACATTTCTGAGTACAGGAGAAACAATGACAGGCCTGGGAAAATCCAGACATATTGTAGTCTGTTCTCAGAGAATTATAAAAAACAAAATTAACACTTTCGATGATTTTTTTTTGAAGTTTGTGAAAATAAAAGTGAAAACTAGTTGTTTTTTATGCAACGTTCTCAAGTCCAGGAACAGAAAGTAACATATGTTGCACAGCAGTTAAGAGCATGAGAAAGACATGCCTCAGAGGTGAGCACACTACTGATCTACAAAGTCAGTCTGTTAATTTCTTTTGTTGGAACCAGTACATGAACAATTAAACATTTAGAGAACAGGAGAAGGGTGGGAAGGGACAGAATGGAAGAACATGCACAGGCATACTCCGTGTGTCCGAAACTACAACTCTGACTGAAAAGGGGATATGTAAGCTCAAGCCCCTGCTAACCAATGTGAGGAAAAGCTTGAACCATGGCACTGATTGTTCTGGAGTCACACTTTTATTCTTCTTTAACAAACAAACATACAGACAAATCAACCAAAAAAAAAAACCAAAAACAAACAAACAAAAACCTCAGAAGCTCTCAGGTTTGTTTCCTGCAGAACAAAAATCCAATATCGATATTTTAAAGTTTTGTGAGAAATTAAAATACAGTTTTCCAGACAGTTTTACCATGAGGACCCTGCACCGCATATTGGGAGGAATTTAAAATGTGAACCCAATGTTCTTGATTTCTCCACCTCCACCCAGTAAAACCACAGTTACACTGCAACTGATACCTCACTAGCTTCGTTCCAATCTGATGTCTGATTTCCTGCCTCTCCTCTTCAGATGTACACTGCAAGATGTTTTTGTCTTCTAATTCTTTCTTAGATGGTCTGTTGCCAAGTTTGATAGCAAGAGTATCCCTACGACGAATTTTACTTGCCAAAGAGCCTGAGGAAAGGAAGAGGAGGGTGGATTTAGTTCATTCATGCTTAGGTTACAGACACAAACTCTGAGTAAGGACTTTAATACCTCCCAAAGCAGCTTTGTTCCCACATGCAGGAGAGGAATTTTAATTAACATCAAAAAGAAAATAGTTTCAACTCAGCTCACGACAACAAAAAGTTGGAAGCCAAAATGACAGAGGAGTTTTACAAGGATCACTTGTCTGTGAACTGATAGGGTAAAAATGACAAATTTACATTTACATGTCTTTGAAGTCTGATACTTTACAGGTCGATTTATTTACCTGCGTAGTACTGTTTGCAAAATGCTCCTTTTTCTTAAGTTTTAAATGGTTTAGTCTCGTTCTCTCATCTTTTCCCTCACTCTTCTCTTTTTTTTTTTCAATCTAATGACACTTAGTTCTTGTATACTGCTTTCTACCTTTAACTAATTTGTAAACTAAAATGAAAAATACTGTTCAGAAAAATGCTCTGAGCGCTTGCCAAGTACTCTACGCAGAAGCCCCCAGGCACTGAAGTAATCTCTTTATACATAAAACAGATACAGTAGGGACAACAGCCATGCAATTTTGCCTGCGTTAGTGTCAGCCAGCTGTGGAAGAAGTTCCCCTGTCTCTTGATATTCTGACCGAGGGGACTACACACATCCTATGATGGCAGGATTTTATGATGTACGACAGTTTGGTAGGACCACAGGCTCCCAACTCACTACTTATAAGACACTGCTGCTGTCTGAATCCTTGAATTTTCAGTTGCTACCACTTCGGATCATATTCAAATCAAAGGCAGCACTGCAGAAGACTTCAGTGTGTCAAGCTATCTGGCACTTCACCTTCTGCTGCACCAGCGGCCAGTGCTCATGCTGTTACACCCCTTGCCCTTAGGTCTCCTGTAGGACCTCCCAGAAGCTGCTGGGGTCAGTGTCCAGTGAGAGCCAGAACTCCTGGAGATGGTTGTGCTCCTCTCTAACCAGTAGTCTGGATGGTGACTGGATGGTGATGCTGAGCCATTCAGGGGCTCTGGGCTCTGCTATTTCAATCAGCAGCTGAGAGCTGCCAAGAAGCAACCTCCTCAGGCACCTTACTCCCACAAGATCTCTAGTGCAATTCAGTTCAAAGCCACACTGGTGCTTTAAGGATAGAGGTTCATAACATGGGTGAGCCAGATCAATGGCTTGCTGATGCTCTCATGTGGACACCTTGTTCCACCCTCTTTTCCTGAACCTGCTCCTCCCACCTCCACTCCCATCCATGCAATGCTTGATCTGGTGCCACCACTGCATGGGCCCCAGCAGGTTTCTGATCACAATTGTTTGGGAAGAGAGAAGCTGGACATTCATTTCTAAGTAGTGGTAAAACACTAAATCATCTAAAACTATCCCATGCAGCCATACCCTCCTCTCTTTACTTTGCACTAACAGGGCTCAGGCATGTTCACATAACGCAGTGTGCGAAAGGTAGCCTGCAACTGCTCGGCGGGATGCCCTGCAGTAGCACCACATCCTGGAACAGAATCACAACAGACTGATACACTTGCTAGCAGCTCCGAGTCTTTGCTCTCCTGCAGGCCACAACTTAATGGGGTCAGCTACACAACAACTTGCTGGACGTTAAGTGCCTTTGGACTACACATAACCAGTGGGCTCCAGTTAGCAATCTGGCGACCACAGCAGCTTAGCAGGCTCTTTGAGACGGCCCAGGCCAAAAGAATATTAGATACACCCTAAGGTGGCCACCCCTTCCCAGTACCCTCTTCTTGTTAGGGGCTTACTTTCAGCACTTGCATTATCATCATCGTCATCATCATCATCATCTGTGTACAATATTGGCCCGTCAGAGTCCGAGTCACTGCTGTGGCTCTCTCTGCTACTTTCACTCTCAGGAGGGGCAGCAGCGTCAGAAGCCTCCTCCACCAGTTCAGAGTGGGTCTGGTCAGGTGCCTCCGTTTCTTGGTCGTCTTTGGTAGCCAAGCTGTTAATTCATAAGCAGACAGGGTGTCACATAAATGCAAACAGCACAGATCACAAATGGGAGACAGACTGCATAAGCAAGCATGAAAATAAAAGTTCTGTTCAAACTAACTTCTCTCTCTCTAAAATCACATGTATGCAAAATATATTCAATGTATGTGTATGCGCATGGGTATACCTATCTGTATATGTGTAAGTACGTTAGGAAGAAAGATGCAGACAGTCTGAAAAGATGAGCTGCAAAGCCTTTGTAAAGAAACGTCATTGTTCTAGTTTATTTCTTGTGGGATGGGACCAATAATGCATAAAAGCGAATGAGAAGAGAAAAGTAGCTCATAAAGTTGGGGGTGAGAGGAGTGAGTCAGAGAGCAGGCACGATTGCAAAGCTTCCTCTTCTGGAAGCTTGACTCTTTTTACTGCAAATATAGTTTTACTGCCGTTGAGTGCAAAACATTCATTTCCATCACTGATGAACATGGAAATTGGCAGCAGAGTGCCCTCTGCCTTGGGAAAATCCTTTATGTAAATGAAGGGTAGAGCAAGGGGAGAAGCAGAAGAGGAATGTAACACTGGCACAGATGTACCCACAAGACTTCCTCTATTTAAAGGAAATTCACCAGGCCACTGGCATCTAGATTAAAACCTCTTGGGTTGTTATCAAACACACTGGTTCTTGTGGCAGGGAAAAGACAGACTAATAAGCCAGTCACTTTTTTGCTGCCAACTATTTTGCTTAAAAAAATATAATTATGACCTTGCTCTTGACTAGATTTTATAATATCTGAGACTTAGACAAGCTATTAGGCACTGCCAGACAAAACATTTACTAACCAATGCCTAAAACTGTCATTAAGTCTGCAAGTAAATTCAGCTATTGAATTGAGAGCTTTATCAACGAGATATTTAATAACATCCACAAAAAAAAAAGTAAAAAACAAAACAAAACAAAAACACCGTGTAATTCAACATCCTTTCTTGCTTGCCTTTATGGGAGAGAACTAAAAGTTTTATCTGCGACTAACTGAGCTGTTGACTGCAGCAGTTGTATTAAGCCAGGCAACAACGTAGGTGGTACATGATGAGAAATGCAATCCTGGGGAATCATTAGATATTTTGGCTGAATGGCTCAAGGACACTGGCAAGGAACAAGTTGTGCTGGGATGCCACACTGCCATAGGCCTCTAAGAAATGGACACAAATTATTAACAGTTGCCAGAAGAGATCCCCCACATGCCTACAAGTATCCCTTATGCAAGGTAACACTAGAAAAGTGGCTTCCTCGGCTGTAGGCGTTGCCACTTACCAATGACAGCAATGTCACACCAATGACCATCTCACCTTTTTGTGTCTTCTCCACTAGCAGCTGGACCACTGTCTAGGTCTGTACTGCTCAGGCTCTCAGCTGTGCCTTGTTCAGCCTGGAGAAGAGGTTTAGTATCTGATCCAGGGACAGATGGCCCTGCCACCCAGCTGTCTGACGCATCTTGGGCATCTGAGGAGACAGCGGACTGACTGGCTGCAGTAGGAAAAGGAGGCGGAGGTGGAGGAGGAGCAGTGGTGGGAGGAGGGGGGACAACCAGCTTGCTCCATTGGTCTACGTCCTCTGTTTCAGAAATTACTATGGAAGGTTGCTCAGGCTCAGATTTTTCTGCCTTCACTTCCAACCTGTTGGCTGTGGCACCTGAGGGGGAAGAAGCAGCCCCATCTGGCGCTGTTCGTGGGGCTGACTGTTTCCCAGGTTTTTTCTTGCCCCTGGGAGTCCCTGATGTGCCCAATTTGCTGGAAGTCTCCTTAGAGGCTTTGGGATGAGATGATGTGGACGAAGGAGATGGTGATGAAGAGGTCTTGGAGACTGGTGTTTTTTTAGCATGCGAGGAACTAGCTAAAATAAGAAAAGCAAAAGCATTTTACAATCTTGAAACTATACAGTTTTTGCACCGTGAAAAAATTGACTTGTGTGCTGATATTTCAAAAAATGAAAAAACTACACTTGTTACTTCAATAATCCTTCATCTATATGCTTGAGATGAGTAAATGTTAGAGTTCATAATTCAGCTTTAGAGATGGGAAAACTGAAATGCTGAATATCTGCCCAAGATCAGTGGAAGGGATCAATCCTAGAAATGGGTGAGACTTTGATTCTGGCATTCTGCACTGGTACATTTGAACTTGTCTGGACGTCATTTAAAAAGTCCACTACTTTTTTTTCAAAATGTTTATTGCCCTAGTTAAAAAAAATTGCTACTGGACCGAGAAAACTGACTGAACTTCTCTATTACATGATTTTTATGGTCTAAGCAGTAGGAGAACACTAAGATTTTCCTTACACCTTTCAGTGAACACATCAGGACCATTGTGGGCATCAGTTAATTACATTTCACAATGTTCTTGCAACTGATGTGCTCCTTGTTAATGGCAAGCAGCAGAGGGACCGCAAAACAAGATGTACTTTTGAGTCCAGCTGGGTATGTCCATAAAACAAAGGCAGAAACCACTGATCTCACTCTACATAAATGATCTACAGAAGGAAGGAGGCACTGAAGGCCTCCTGTATGTACTGGAGCTCTTTGCCTTGCCAGTGACCAACTCAGGTAGCCTCGAAAATGTGGTGACACAAGATTTTGACACTAGTTGCACAAGCTGGCCAGTAATGTTGCTGTCTGCTGTTGTGATACTTACTATATTGAAGCATATATGGTTGCACCTTGGCTACAATCAGTGCCCAGGTTTGCAAGAGAATTCAGCTAGCCTGGTAAGCCCACGTGCATTCCTGTCACATTTCTGATTGCTGTGTTGATGCACCCATCATCTGGACTGGGAGCTTCAGTCTTCTGACTTTCATTTAAAAAGTAATAAGAGTGACAACCGTCTTACAGTTCAGTCCTTTTCATCAAAATGCATCCAACTCAAACACTTCAGCTGTAGTAAAAATGCATTAACCTCAAGAGCACAAAAGAAAGCATTATAAAGCTACACAGCAGCCTTGCGGCTAAGCTTACCGAGTATAACAGAAAGCTGTAATAGAAATCTGCTGAAAGGCCTACTTTACTTATAAGCATTTAAATAAAAACAAAACCCCAGCAGATTAGGATAGAACCAAAATACAGATACTGGCCATAATAAGCTCATGATACAAAAATAGCTTTCACAGTGAGACTGCTCTCAGTCTCGAAGAAGGTGGAAAATAATTCAAAAGACACATTATACCATTCTCTTCTGTAGCAGAATGTTATGGTTTATAAACATTTAGAGAGCTGTGTGGCTTTCAGTACATCTGGAAAAATTTGAAGAAACTTGCTTCAGGCAAATCAGTGTCCCTCTTCGTGCTGTGAGGTAACTGTACAGCGCACAGCGCAGGATCTAGTGATACTGCACTCATCAGCCACATCAGCTGCAAATCACTGACTTCACTTACCAGCAAATCAAAAGGAAACAAAGAAATGTTACAAGCAGCAGTTCATAATTGCAGTGGAAATAAATGGTGGCTCCAACCTGCATATTATTTAGCAGAAACCTTACTGAGTCAGTAAATGGTACTAACAAAGGGCTCTGGTTCTGATCCAGCAAAGCACTTAAACACAGGCTCCAGTCAACGAAACCAGTTATGTGCTTAAACTTAAGAACTTCAGCACAATACAAATATATAGCCACATCATAATTATTACTGGGAAAATGTCAAAAGATATTTCCATTGAATGAAACCTTACATGATTCTCAGAGCCCTTCTGGACTTGCAATCAGATACAGAAACTTGAAAGAATTCTCCGAGAAATCCCCCACACTTTCACTCAGGTCAGAAGTGCTATTGCTATTGTTGCTTTAAACTGGGCTGGCTGACAACTTTCTGTCAAGCCTCTTTTTCAGTAGAAAATTTGAATTCTGATTAAACAAAAAATTTCATGACCATTATTCACCTTTTGGCAAATGTCCATGCTTACGTTCATGCCCCGCTTCTCCCAACTCTACTATTTCAGTTTGGAAACCTGCTGAGTAACCTCAGTTCCTCATATTCCTGTTCTCCTTCATGGGACTAGATCACCGGCTGCATCGTGTGTTCACTTTCACGGAGATCTGATAAACCTCTTGTATTAAATACTGCTCCCAATGAGTTCTCTTTATTATGAAGTATTGCCCTATTTCAAATGAAAACAATGTACCTAATGCTGGAAGAAATTACTAGTAGAATATGTACTATTTTATACAAGGGCTACATTGATATATTTTGTACCCATATGGTCTCAAGTATTGCATGAAATTTCAGCAAGGCTACTAAAAGACAAATCTGGAATTTGAATGTATTTTAATTTAAGAACTGAGATACCTGAGAGCTTGTTACCAAGCACAGGCCTAAACATTTCTCTGTCTGATGGGCTGTTCTGTTTCTGTAAGGTCTGTTGTTATTAGGTTCCTTCACCTGGGAGGAACTGAGTTTTCCAGCTGAAAGTGAAATACAAGCAGCAAATTCTGGGTTTTCAGAATGTTTACTCTTGTGGTCTATTGATGTAGTAGGGACAGTTAATACCAAGTTAATGGATATTTTATGGCAAAGTTATTATTGTAACTTTAGCAGACTTGCAGTGTTTTCAAACAGTCCTCTTCTGTGTGCTTCAAATACAAACTTGCCAAAATGTACAAGTTATGAAGAAGTATACTTGGAGAGAAAACTAGAGGGACTGAAGGGCTTTGAAAGACTGAAAGAGGACAGAAAATACAAGGTTTGTATAAGTTGGCCAATGCATGCATACAGTCCATTCATCATAATACTGCTTGCACTCAAATTATATTTGGATGTTTTCATTTTGGTCATTGTCTAAACTACAACCACTCAAACTTGAGATCAGTACCTTAGAACAGCTACTTATAATCTAGTGTCATTGCAGAATTTTGGTTAAAAAGTTTAATGACAAACACATGTGCTATATGCCTGATGATTGACATTTTCCATTTTCAGTGTGTATTTAGAATCACAAGAAGCCATCAAAAAGCTCAGGGGATTTCTAAGGAGTTTTATATATATATATATATATTTCAGCTAAAACAACCACTACTCAACAATCTGTAAAGATGCCTTCATGCTTTTTATCCTTTACCTCTTTGAAATCCTGTAATCTTGTCACATTGGTTGGAATAGTAGATATTTCCAGCCGAAAGTTATAGCAAAACCAAAATAGTTTTACTTTGGGGCAACTCAGATGTATTTGGTTTCAGAAGTCACCTTTTTCCCTGCTCGTTCTTCGGCAGTTCGCTGGGTCATTTTATTGCCAGCACTTACACGTCAACTTGGAATTCAATATAGTCTCTGTTGTGCTTGGTGTTGTGCATACGTTCGTTAGACAGCAAAGCAATTTGTCTGTTGTCTGGGGCGTTTGCAGACAGCAGAACCAGAGCTCAGTGGGAAGCTAGCTAAAAACATCAGTGGCATGCTCTTTTGTACCACTGCTATTTACAAAAGCAGAAGTTCTCATAAGACCAAGTCAAGCACCCCCATGCACATGCACCCACCGCAACTGGCACTGCCTGGGCAGTACTCACCAGCTTCTCGATTTGCACTGTGACTTGTTGGCTTAGGAGGTGGGAGAGGAGGCTGCTTAGCAGGAGCCTTTCCCTTTTTTTTAGCATGAGGTGCTTCATTACTCTTATGGTTGGTGGTGGTGGAAGCAGCAATAGCATTTTTTGGTGGTAGCAGAGCTTTTTTAGATTTAGGCTTAGACTTGGGTAGTGGTGGAGCATGGGATGCCGGTATTTCTGGGCAGTGATCAGTAGTGCTCTCTACGGACAAGAAAGTGAACAGAAGCCAACTGACACAAACATACGCCACATACATTCAACAGCAAGCTTGACAATGACTACTTTTTGCTGCTTGAGCTCTTGGGAATCAGGAGAGACTCCTTCATCTTCTGCCTCTTATTGAAGAATTACTTCAGAAAAAAATTTACCATCTGTCTCAACTCAAGTCCTTCTCATTGAAGACTTGTGCCTGGCACTTCTCTCATTCTCACCTATTCTAGACTTCCAAAGATCCTCCTTAACTCTCAGTATCTCCTGCTAGACTGCTGGCTGTAAACTAAGCAAGGGAAATGCCATTGACTATTCTGACAAATTCCCTTAGATTCTTTCCAGTCCTCTGAGATCAACAGGCTATAAAACTCAGATTCATGTGAATCTGAATGTGAACAGGGCCATTCTCTCAGTCACAGGTTCAAATATGGCTATGCAGCTGAAATTTTCCCCTGAAGCAACCCATTCTCCTAAGCTGCAGCCTGCTTGTTCATAGAAAGAGCAACTTTATTTATTTATTTATTTTCCCCAGGGTATTTCTACTCTTCAGAAAGAGATGAAGCTAAATTAAATAGGATGTCATTTGCCATGGGAATGCTCTTCTCTCCTGAAAGCTCTTTGGGTACTGCTACAAGACTGCAGTTTTAAGAATCAGTAGTTACTTAGCCAATAGAAATCTGGACTTTTATCTACATCATGTAGTCCAATACAAATGGCTCTGTAGAGTGAGAAGAGGTAACACTGAGAACCCAATGTCCCTACTCTGTGCACTTCATGAGATTTTACTTTGGACTAGCTTTAGGCTAGTTCTGTAGACTGCATGCCCAGATGTGGTAGGAGCAAGAGTTCCTCAATGGAACTTTGTGTTTAGTTTCATCCAAAGGGAACCTGGTTTGTGTGCTCTGCAAACCAAAGAAGGGTAAGTGGGGATGATCGGAAATTCACTTCAAAAGTGCACTTCTAATGACAGCTGTAACACTAACGTAGACAAACCATTTATAGTCAATACAAAATTTTGCAACACAGTCTCTACGGTTGTTAGACAGACTGCTGGTAGTCAGATAGGAATCTTTATTTATTCCTTCACACCACTCTGTGCCCATTTGGTCTCAAGACAGCCTTTCCAAATCTTTCAGAAAAAGGATTTTATAAAATCAAGAGCAAACCATCAAAATCATATGGTTTTTACTTGCATGTTAGTACAACTTAGAATGGTCAGGGAACAAAGGAGCCAAGCACATATCAAAAGTACTTCTAACAATCTGTTTTTTGTCACTCCAGAGAAAACCAATTCACTTCTTGCAGTATGTTCCTATAAGAGCCTCAATCTTACATACATTAAATGGCCATTCCTGGATCTCCTGTCCATTCCCACCCTCTTCCTTCCTATGTAAAAGATTCCCAAGAGATAAGCAGCATCTCTTCATTTTAAGATTAGGAGATGAAAAACAAAAAAATGCGTTGGACAACAATGACATTCTTTATCTCAGAAACAAAGCCTTTTCAACCTCTAGCTTAAGGCTTATTAACATGAACCTAATGCATCACCTGTAGATATTAAATGCAACATGCACGTCTCTTTATCAGCCAAAGGAACTAACACTAACAGTCCAGTGTCTTCCTCCATTATTTCCAGCCCATAGAATCACATGATAGACTAGTATGTTTTTGCTAATGCTGTGTGAGAACCATTGTTTCACAGTTAGCAAGCAGATTTTTTCAAGCACAAATCCTTGTACGACCTCTTTATTCTCCTACCTCTTTCCTCTGGACCAGAGAAAGACTTTGGAAGAAGAAAAAAGCATGTTTGTTACATTTTAGTTTCCTCTTTTATAGCAAATGGCATCTCCTTGTGAAACTCTACCTAACTTCATTCCAAGTTGAAAAACTGATTTAATTCTGAAAAAGCAAGACATGTTAAAATTTTAATTCCATTATAACAGACATGGCAAGAGAAGATAAAATTTTGTATTTTTAAGATCTTGAAGGACATGATGATCAAAAAGAATTTTAAGTGTAAACCATTCTTTGATATACCTTTTCCTTACGGGTCCAGCATGCTAAAACTTTATTTACTGATAAGAAACAATTGAAAATCTGTGTATTTATACATTGTCACTGTGTTCTGCTTCCAGTCATATTAATACAGAAAATGTTAGGAAGAGAATGATAACCTAGTAAAAAGAAATACTCCATTCACCATATTCTAAGGAAATGTAGTGCAATTATTTAGAATCTCAGTCAATTTACATTCAACTATATAACTGATTAAATAATGTGTCACAGAACTTATGTATGAGCAAGAAAAGTACAAAGCACAAGGCTGAATTTTTTCTTAGTTGCAAATATGCGTATCTTAATGACACCTAACTAATAATTTTCAATTCCTCTATAGAAAAATAACTAAAAACTATAAATGAAAAACAAACTTAGAACACTTCATTCAAATCAAAGTCCCTGCTTGCAGATCTCAGTTGTGATTAAAACTGGTGATTTATATAATACTGATTTAAACTGGAACACCTCACCATCACTGGGATATCACTTTTATTTAGGACAGTTCTTTCCATACTGTTATGTACATCATACCAAAGTCTGGCAGACTGTTTTTGCACAGCAGAACCCCATCTGCTCATACAGCTACAGCTCCCTTTGAGCCTTGACTGCACCTTGATTACATACATGCCTTTTTCTTGGCCTTGACCAATGAGTCTTTTTCTTCCTCACAGCCATGAGGAAAGCTGCAGTGAAGATGTTTGCTCTTGCCCATGGCTTTGACCGTGTCATCCCTCTTGGCATCATATTACCTTTGTCTTTTCTAACTCTGTTAGCTTTACTTTTTTTTAATCTCATCAGATATAAACCTGACGGCCCTCAATGTTAGTCTGATCCTGCCCAAACTGTTGTTTCTCACTTGCTATTGAGGTACTGATTCCCAGTTCCCACCTGACCAGCCCACTGTACAAGCTTTTGAAGCCAACAAGCTGAGTTTTGAAGCAGACAACGTTTCACTGCTTTTCCTTGGCTGCCCTCAGGCTTGGAAGGCTCTCCCTGTCAGCAATCACAAAGATACCTATTGTCCCTCACCTTACACTCTGTTATGATGACAAAGCTGACAATTTTTAGGCTGCTGGCATTGTGCTTCTTATCCTGGTCTAGTCTCCTCTTGTTTTTCAGCATCTAACCACGGTGTCCTCTCTTTTACTGCAAGCCCACTGGGACATTTTTGTGTTTTTCTGTATTTATGTAAGACACTCTCCAATAAATGCCTGGTCTACATATGAGTACTGTAGTAATACAAATAGCTAATAATGTCAACACTGGCATGCTCTTGAACAGTGACAGGAATAGTCTAATGTCTGTCAATGGCTTGAGATAAAATTATGTTGTAACTGTACCTCCCTAGCATGACTCTGCTTGAATATGTGTCCTTGGTCTTCAAGCCTGCTCTTTCTTATCTCAGTTGTGACTGCCAAACCAAGAAGCCATCTGAATCAGCTCAGTCCAACTATTTGTTCAAGCCCATCCCCAAGGTACCTCAGTACCAGCTGCAATGTGTTTTTTTTGATGTCGTTTTTCTTAATTTAAAAATGTGTTCATCACAAACTGGACTTTTAACAAAAGGTCTCCAAATGACCATCAGATAGGAATATCTTTTATTCACTTTTGCCTTCATCAAGGCATCTGCTATAAAATCAATCTGCTCATAAATTTTTCTTAATAGGAAATCAAAGCAAATGTTAATGTCTCAATAAGCATTTGGATCAATAATATGTTTATGCTTGGAATAAATTTTCCAAAGGCCAGATTTTCAAGAAAGCTCACTTTGAGATCAGATTTTCTTGTTCCCAGAAATTGTGATTGAGGCCAGACTTTTAAGAAAGCTGTTTTCTCATATAAACACCTAAATGATGGCCAGGATTACAAAATACTCAGTGTATAGCAGCTCTTGCAGAAACTCTTCAAGTCTCAAAGATTTTCAGAGAGATTCCAGCATGCCATATTCACAGGAAAATCAAACGACTTATTTTGGAATCTGAATGTGGCACCGTTTGTAAACTGTGGACCAAATGGTGGTTCCGAAGAACTATGAAAAGCCTTGACATAGTGTCAGAAACCATACGCAAATGGGTTGTATAACACATGCATTTTTTCTTCACTTTTGTGAATTTCTAAGGAATTGAAGGCCCAAGCTTATCGACCCCAGGATTTTGTCATACAGTACTGATGTTCTTGTTTTTACAGCTAGAGCAGTGATAGGACTTAACTCATGGAGCTGAGCACAACCAATTGTGCTGTAATACAAGCATGTAATCTAGATCAATTGCAAAGCACCCTTCTCCTGGAAGATGAGCAAAACTCAGTGGAGTAACACTATGTAAAATGGAAGTTGGAAACAACGTATGATTTTTTGTCTTTTGCAGGATAAATCCCTGCAAAAGGAAACTCTAAGTTTTGAGAATCAAGAGTTTCCTTTCCAGCCTATGCAGAGAGCTGTGCTGTGATTAATCAAAACCCAGGAAGTTGTCATGCAGAAACATGGGACACCAGACAACACAAGGTATCTTTTGTATCATTTCTGGACTCACTGACTGTACTGGTGCAGGTGGTCAACTCATACAAATCCTTTCATAAATTTCAGATTTAACCAGCTCCATTTTTTGTTCCTGGTATTGCTACTAAAATTCTGTTCAAGAAAACACCCATTTTAATTGTTAGAAAGCTTCCTTTAATTTCCAGTCTAAACGTATTTCAAGCCTCTGTTTACTCCTTTCTGCTTGTGCCAGCATTGTCCTTCAGCCATGCTCTCTCCTGGCTGTATACCAACTTGTTACATTCATCAAATGCACTCAGACTCAGGCTCTGTTTCGCTAGGCTGAACAAGAACAGCAGTCTCATGATGCTCATAGCAGCCCTCTCTGCATTAATTCCAGTTTTGAATTCTTCCTTCTTGGAGACAGATGAGCAGATCTGTACATCTGCAGACTTCCAGATCTTGCTTACTGTATAATGTCAACACCACCAGGTGCAAGAGGCCTTGTAACAGAGATAGCGTAGAAATCAGGAGAGGGGAGAAAGGGACAGGTGTAATAGCTGACCTAAAGTAACCATGTTCAAATAGTTCACATTGGTTCCAAGATTAAAAAAAAGGAAAAAAAAAAATACTGACTGTCATTTTACACTGCTAACTGCCCAACTGCAGCATAAAAAGTAAGCTATTAAGATAGAATATCTAAAACATCTTCACTGCTGGCTGCGTATTTTTATCTTTTCCTGGTCTACAGGAGACTTGGAAAGTGAACAGGCATGTAGGTTTCTACATTTCCTTATACTTTCTGTATAGATATTTTCAAACAATTCAAGGGTTAGTCTGCTAAAATCATGTCTACAATCTCATTCCTGGAGCTGCATCAGGACATCTTTTCTATAAAAGAAAAAAAAGAAAAAAATCACAGCTTTACAAATTAGGAGCTTTCCCCTGCCACTCAAATTATGTGGGTGAAAGCCTGCGCCTCTCGCGTCAGCCTACTGGCATGAGCTAGCCTGGCTGACTTAGTGGATGGTCTCTGCCCAAATAGAGCTTTATCTAGAGCAGCTTTCCTTTTAAGAAGACTTGGATTCAGCCTCATTTACATAGTTCAGGTGATGAATAGAAGATATACTATTCTTAGAAGAACTGGTTTTAGCCAGCACATAACTCAGCTGGACTGAGACCTACAAGAAGATTCTTTTGAGTCAGGCAAAAATACCCCAAACTTTTATGTATCGTGCTCACATAAGTGATCTACAGAGCTCAGGGGTGTAGGAAGCCAACTAGGCACACAAGAGGGAGGAAAGTCTGCCTTGTCTCTCACAGTGAGTGGTTTGCAGAACTGGTCTGCTGAGAGGCTCCTGTATAAGACCTTGGAAGATAAGGGTTAGTACCTTAAGAGCAAGAGATTTTTTTCCACTGTGGGGAAATAAAGCAAAGACCTCTGAGAAAAGGAAGCTGGAAAATTTGAGTTTGAAGAACGCTCCCTTGTACACAAACTAGAGTGTTGGTCAGCAACTATGCATACTCATAAAACCAGGGTTTGTGACTCCAGTTTTGTTTTTCTGTTTATCCATGAGAAAAATAAAAGATTAAATTTAAAGGCAGAGTTAAGAGACAGCTGACAAAGTGTAGGGGAAAGAGCCACTGAAGCCAACATACTAAGACTTGAACCTTTGCCAGCTCTCAGATGAGTTATCTGGTGGGGGAAAAGCACTGTACACACGGATCCTATGAATTCATTTGGAAACAGAACGACAAATTATTTCCTTCACCAAAATACACGAGAAAACCTAAGAGGATCTCAGGTCTGCTATAAATGGTGTAGGAACATTTCAGAAGCTTATGCTCCATGTCACCCACAACACCCACAGCACCCACAAGACAGCTCTGGCTTCCTGCAATGCAGTTATTTATCAGAGCTCTATCACACATACCTGACTGATGGTATGAAAAGCGAAACTTCTTATTACTTTTTTCCAGACAGTATCTTACTAATGGTTACTGAGCCTTTCACTTCTTCAACCCCAAGCTAACAATGAAATGTGAAATTACCTACTAGAATCATGAAAAGATTTAGCTTGCCATGATAAAAATGAAAAAGACCAACGCTTATAAACAGACCTCAGATACAAAGTCAGGGTTCTCTGGTATGTCTGAATGACACAGACATTCTGGGAGGGTGAGAAGGAGAAAAGGAGCTCTGACACAGTACCAGGAGGATTTACAATGTGCGGCAAGCACGCTATGTCATCATGCTAAGTCCATATACCTTCAGTGGGAAACAGCTACAGCTACTGATGTTGCTTTTGCTGTTTTCCACCATTGTTGCAGGGGTCAGAAGGCAGAAAGACTCCTTGGAACCCCTATGTGATGCCTATACCCCACCAGGAACCTGGAGCACTGGGGTCCGCAGGGGCTGCTGCAGTCAAATGCCACAGGTCAGGAGCCCTGGCATGACAGCACAGTCCAGTCTGCTGGCCAGACAACCAGCATGTACTTTGGCGTGCTGCCTGCCCACTCGCTGCTCTGTTTCCCTCCCAGGGTGCTCACAGAGAATGGCTACAGTTTAGATCTGTGTTTTCTGCAAAAGATGCTACTGACTTTTAGTAAGAACAAAACAAAACAAAAATAATAATTCAGAACTAAACTCGGTACACATATAATGTGAATAAATGATCTAGGAAAAAAAAAAGATTCAGGCTCTGGTTTCTCATCTGCAAAGTTTTATCACTCAATTACCTGTTTTTGTAAAACTGTCACCAGCTTCTTATTATCCTGCCATAAAGGAGAAATTTCCTTTTAAGCATCCCACTCAGATGACTGACATCTCATCATTACTACAAACAGTAACAGTTACACTATGAAATTTCCAAAGGCAATTTTTTCCCCAAATATGAAAGGCACCTGCAAGCTGACAAGCAGCAGAGGGGTGCAAGGTTTGTAGAGCTGCCTGGCAGCACAGTGAGAAGCCTTTGGGCTTCTTCTTCACTTCCTTCTGCTTAATTCGTTTCTACATTGCGTGGCTGAGCCTATTGTTTGCCCTGTTGATACTGTATTTCTGTGGCTCATGCCAAAACAACTTTTTTCTTGTAACTTCTTTTAACTCCTAACATATTCCCCATTCTTTTACATACTGCTGCCAACTCTCACCGTTTGATCACCATGCCTGTCTCGCTTGGTCTTTTTAAACTTCCAGTGTCAGCAGTCATCGTATTTATATGGGAAGCTCATTTTCAAGACCCAGTTGAACTAGAGAGCAAGTAAAGACCACCACCATTTCATAAAAGACTTTTAAAATAACTTCATAACTTTCAGGGGCTAAGATGCATTTTTAGGAACATTTTGATTTGGCAGGAGTTTGAACTGCAGCACACCAAGCTACTAAACAGCAGGAATTAATCCTGTTTTCAGGTCTTATAAACATGGGAAGTGTATATAACTTCCTTTAAAATTTACGCGTAATAGTTCATGACTCTAAAAAGCCTAACAGTGGCCTTTGTAAAGATGAACTAGAATCCATTGCTCATGACAGTCAGGCTCATATTCACCTATCATCTCGGTTCTTCTGACAGAGGGTTGTGATCTGAAACAGCAGTATGTTTTATGGTCTGAGCAGAATGCACTGCCCTAGGTATTCCTGCAGTCCTGCTGCAGCTCTGAATTTGATGCTCTGTGAGCATTAGCAAACCACCACATCAGCAGGACGTTTCTCACTCTGCCAGTGGGTGGAAGTGCAACGCATGCCTACAGCGCCTGCCATAAAAAAAGCACTGAGGATTAATCTGCTAGGCAAGATTACTCTGCGGGCCTTACTCTTGCACTGAGTTCAACAGACTGGCTCACCTTCTTGCTTAATGTGGTATAAAGGGACTGGAGTGATAGCTATGTATTCTTTGGCACTCGGCCTACCCCTGTACAGCAAACATTTCAAATTTCTTTAAGGTCAGCACAATACACAGGGACTGCAGAATGTAATAATGTGTTTGAAATAGATATTGAACCTTTCCCTTTTCATTAGAGTTCTACATTCTGCAGAGTCAGCTAGATGGGATTTCAACAGTTAGAAATGTGTATTTCTAAAAAAAAAAAGTGCACCTTAGGAAAACTTCCAAGGCCTGACAGTTCCAGAAGGCTGTATTTAGGGATGCATAAAATAATAAGGGATCTAATCTAACCCCGAAGTTAACCTGAACCATTTTAAAGGAATTTTCCATGCTTTTTGCAATTCTTTTCTTCCTGACCCCATACACATCTGGTTCTAGTTGGCATCAGAAGATAGACGTATTTAAACGTTATGAAAAAAGCTAATCATGTATTTCTGGCTTGTTGGGAGACAGGAAGTACTAGAAATCTCATAAGAAAGGCAGTTCTCCTTGGACATCCAGCCACTTTTTACATAGTCAAGTGATTTACATAGTTCAGAGAAGAATTCAAATTGTTGTGTTAGCTGAACTGACCCTCTCAACCTCCAGAGGCTCATTCATCACTAGGTAGAGGTTACTAGAAAATATTGGAAAGGCTGCTCGGTCTAACAGCCAGCCGTGAAGTTCTTGGTGTTTTGTATCCTTGCTCTTTCCTGTAGGAAAATCCAATAAATGGAATAGTATTTAAGGATGCTTTTTTTTTTTTTTTTTTGGTCAGGGAAAAGAAGTGGTCCAGTATTCAAGGTGCTAGAGAAAGAAGTTAAAAGTAGTCCAAACCCTTGTAATTGTACCTTAGTGTTTACCTTTTTCCTTATCCAGTCAAACTCTTTTACCAAGGTGAATCTGAATAAAGGTAACAAAATTAATATGGACCTTGAGATTTGGGGCACAATAAATATTTAGCAATATTAAGTGCATTTTATCTATAAAAAAATCCGAGAATCATAAAGTACATTTTCCATAAATGACCTAGATTCTGTTTGCAGTAGTCCCTTGAATAGTTCTGAAGAGCTGGAATGCAAGTGTTTAAGATGTAATGAAAACCAGTAGGAATGAGCTGCTGAAATTATTTTCAAAATGACACATGGTTTTTAAGTAGCTTAAATACTTTTGACCATTTAAGCCATGAGCCACTTCTGCAATGATATTGCAAGGTGATGCATATGCACTTAGTGTCTTCTTTCACAAAAGGAAAACCTGAAACCAAAGCTTGCCCACAGCTACAAGGAAAGGCTCACAGTGAGTTTAGAAATCAAACATCCCTGTAAGTATTTTCATGCTCAGACCATGCTTCTCTTTATTACCTTACTATATCCACAGTAAAATGCATGCCTACCAGTGATGAAATACTGATGTTTCACAAGTCTATCTTCTCGGCGGGTTCTGCTGGCATCCTTGTTGCAGAACAGAACTCACAGCATGTTAGTGTTAATGGAAGAACATTTTAGTATTTTAAGTAGGTGAGAAACAATTTGTGATAAATGTGTTCATTTACCTTTTTGATCTTCTTTTTTTCCTTCCAATGAAGACGCTTTCTCTGATAAAGTATCATTGTCTCCAGAGGTTTTTACTATGTTTTCTTCCTGTATGGTTTCTTCACCAATGGCTACAGTATGTCCATTTGAAGTTTCAAAATTTACTGTAACATCACCATCTGAAATGAAAATTAAAAAGCCATTGTCTACATTAACTGCTTGCTTAGCACCTATTGACAACACACAACATCCCTCTGCTTTCAAGTTTCCATGGAAGCAAAGTAGAAAGACTTACTTACTGAACTGTAAAAGAGGCTGTAGATCTGCTCTGAAATGTAACACTGTAAAGGATCTCTATAGGCTGCTGGGTCTTTGGGTGGATACCTCTGTAGGAGTGGGCCTGCTTTCCAGGTCCAGCTTCATGACTCCATCTTGGGATGTGAACTCAGCACACATTAGCATCCCATACTCTTCCTCCCCACATCTTGGTTTACACAGCTAAGAAACACGTGTGTGGAACACAATGTAGCTGCGCTGTGTTTCCATAGGTCCCAAATCCGGACAAGTAGGGGGTAGAGTTGCAAGACTACCGTGGTGCATCCCAGTAGGTAAATCAGCCAGGAATTCAGGCAGGAATTCTCAGAATATGTGTGTCCAGTTAATGAATGTAACTTCATTATTAATGATAATAAGTCACCATCCAACCTTAAGAACCAAGGTGAGGTCTTCCTGTATCATATCACATACCATTATTAAATTTTGCAAGTCCAATCCTTTCCCAGCTCTGATGATATTTTACTCACTTACCTGGACTACCTCAGCTATGTTTTCTTTTCCTCCTGAAAAAAATTTCTTTCTCCTCCCTATTTGTGTCTATATTCCTGAAAAATACTACGTACTCTTGCTGGTTCACAGCTTTCTTTATTCTCTGATTTCTGTTCTCTATTCCACGCATTTTAAAACCACTGCTGATTTTCTTCTCTGGTCATTTCTCAGACTTGTTGTCTTTATGTTGCTCACACCTCACCTGCAGTTCACAAAGATGATTGCCTTCCTCCTACAAGATGGTCTTGTCATCCAAAAATTATGCAACTTTACCCGGCATCTCTTCTGGTTCCTCCTGTTGTTTCCTCATTAATCATGGTTCTTCTCCTCTTCTTCCTTGCTGTGTACTGTCAGACATGGATGTTTGGCAGGTCCCTCATTTCAGCACAATTATGCAGCCTCTCTCTTAGCCCCCTAGGCTGCTCTGTGGCTTGAGCTGATGGTTTCATTTTCACCTACACACTAACTTTAACTTGATGTGTACAAATGATGTGTAAAAGCTAAGTTCTGCCTTCTTAACTTTGTCTCATTCACTATAGCTGCTATTTGCACAAGGCTTCCCTCTTACCTGACTGCAACATTCAACTTCTTCAGCTTCTTACTTCCAGACGTTCATAAATCCACTCTTTCCTTTCTGCCTCCACATGTAACATTCCCACCTTATTCATGTTCTGCAAATCTCATCTATGCCCTTGCCACTTTCCACCTTTCTTCTTTATCCCTTGTGAAACACTGTCACTTCTTCACATTTCTTACCTCGTACATTTCAATACTTCACATCACTTCTTCATCTAGCTTTCATCTCTGTAGTTATTCCTTCTAACTAGCTTCACACTGCCCAACCATTCTTTCAAACTGCTCCTTAAAGATTATCATTTTCATCAGACATGAAGCACAAAGTGATGAAGGCAGCACAGACTGGACTGATGGCCTTCTTAAGAGAGGAGGAAGGGAAGAAAATTGTTCACTGTTACATCCTTTTCTCAGTTTGTTCTGAGCCACTGGGACTACACAGTCTCTGTAAGGGATTCAAATTGCCACCCCATTTTGAGAGTGGAATAGCAGGTCAAGGACACTAATGACCAAAGCATATGCATTTTCAGCACAAATGATACTACTTACGTTCAGACTGTTTTTGACCAACCTGAAATGTTAACACATTTCATTGTGTCCCAACAGTCTAAATGCAATTTGCAACCATCAATCAAGAAAATCACACAGCTGCCCAGAAAAGCATGTAGCAAAAAATATACAAATTCACGATGGACAAGTAGGAGTATGGAGAGTTTACATTTCTTGTTTTAAGTCAAAGACAGTGGCAGAGACATGTTAAGAAGACAGCTATGCTGGATGTCATAGTCTAGTAATTAGACAAACACTGCAAATACAAGCGATGTCACACATCAACAAACAAGCCCTTTACTTCCAAATATCAATGTGCACGATTCTTCAGCTCAGGCAGAGTAGTACAATTTCTAGGACAAACCCGTTTTTGGAAAACAGAGTTCATAGACTTCTCGATAAAATTATGAATGGTTTAATTTTAAGCTACTGAAAATTATTTTAATCACTTGATTTTTATTACATTTAGATTTATAGAAGCTCAAGAATATTAGAAAGAATACTACTAGCAGCATTTCAGAAATATAATCAGACGTAGCACAGAGGTATTAACCATGGTTTACTCATGCTTTTCCAAGCACAAATTCTGGTTACCAGTTATTAACCTTAAATTGTTTTGAAACAAGTGGTATCTTCCCCACAGAAAAGTTTGTGCCATTTGTGAATGTGGTCTGTGTGATAGTGGTGGGATCCGTATGATCCCAGCACTGGTACTTTTTGATGCCTGAAATGGCAGCTATCTCTGTTTACAGGGAACATCAAAATTCTTAAGGATCTGACCAGAAGTCAGATGGTGTAATATGGCAGGAGCAGTTACAGAATGCCTGTCTCTTGACTCCAAATTTAGTTCATTCAGCTGGCTCAGATTACCTTTCACACTTCTCAGGTTTGTCTCCTTATACCTATTTATACTACACAGAAACAATGCAATAGGGGTTTTACCATCCATGTTTAACATTTAGGAGCTAATTTCTAGGTAATGTGTTATCACCTTGCTCGGGCATTTCCTTCAGCACTCCCCTTCTTATCAGCTCCTCTCTGCTTTGTCTTGTCGAAATCTTCCTTTCCAACACTAAAGAAAAAGCACAGTTAAGAATAGTTTTATTCTCATACTGACGATGTTCATGAAAAATGTAGAAAAAGACTTTTAAGACAACCTGAGAAATCTTGTTTCCCCTGATTCTGCAGGAGGAGTGGTCTGGGTTTTCATGGACACTCTCTGAAAATATTCTCCCACAACTTCAGCCACAGAAGGTGGGATTCATTTGATCCAACGTCTTCAGCTGAGCTACGCTCCATGAAGCTTCCTTTACAGTCAGTGGGAAAAGGTACTTCCAGACTGAAATTGAACTCATCCTAGCATAGACATTTAATACTTAAAAGCACTTCTTTCTCACTGACTAGGGTCACTAGGTCAGCCGGAGATACCTTCATCTACTTTTGTAGATGTTTTGATTTGGGAGAGACAAATCCTGCTCAGAGCAAGCAATATCCTTGAGTCAATTCACAAAGCTACTCACAGAATAGCCTTCGTGACATGCAAGTTGTTTTAAATGAAAAATATATAACCTTAAACAGAAGTTAGAAAGTTCTGTTCTAAAAGGGAATAACATTCTCATCCAGGCTGGTTGGCTGTCATGGAAAAAAATGCAGCATCCTGTTTTTAGGTTAAAAAAATGCATACAACACATACACACACACAAAAAAACCAACTGACTTATCAAACCTTTTAATTATTATGTTTATTTCCCATGGGAAAATGTTGAACAGTTTTATAGGGAAAAGCATTTACAGATGGCAAAAGAGAGTAATTCTCCACTCCACCCCACCCCCAGACCAACACAGTTTTGGTCAGTGATCTGGGAAGCCACTGTAATGATTTATGGAACCATGGTGTGTGGTCCAGAAAACGTGAACATCGCTGTTGTAAAACCCTCTCTTCATTGCATTGTTAGTAAAAGTTAATCGCCTATCCTGATTCTGTTTACATATGGGCATCAAAACCCAAGTGATGTTTAGAGCTCAAGCTGAGGGCATGAGGCAAAGGTTCAGCATTGCTGGACTTCATCCTATTAATGCTGCGGTGATTTAGCTCATCGACTAATTCAAACTCTCTGGTAATCCAATTACTCTCTAGTGCAAGTCTAATTGCTGTGTGCAGATTAAATACTGCGAGAAGTATTGTCAATCTCACTTGAGCTGGACTAGCTCAAGTGAACAGTCATATGGTGGAGTGAGTGCTACTGTGAGGACACACAGAGTCCTCACACATGTTTTGGCACTTCTGAGAAATTTACCCTCAGTGCGTAGCAGTTGACAAACATTTTTCCCAGCAGCAGGTAGCTCTGGCTGCTGACTCACAACAACGCTGGCTGAACTCAAGACACCTGAAGGAATCGCACCTCTCAGCTTTCCACTCCTCTTCTCTGCCAGGGAAGGGGATGGTTGAGCAGAACATGAAGCAGATTCTGCACTTCTCAAATTTGAACCACTAGTTTTATTTCTCATACTGCAAAGTGTGGAAATTCAGCAACTGCTCCACATGGGATGCATTTCCTTGCGAAAAAAGCACCAGCTTCTGGCAGAAGAACTCGCGATAGTAACTGTGACCATCCTAGTTTAAGCTACCCACACCCCTAAGATCAAGAGCTTGTGAACGAAAACAATATTGGCTCCAGATCATTTAAGTTGGCTTTAGACCTGTATTTGTGTATTCAGGTACCTTGTGAAGCCTGTCTCTCAAAGGTCTAACCTTCACTGTGTTCAAATGAAAAGGAGCCCACGAGCGTGGTTGCACAGCTGCATAAGACAACTTAGGTCAGCCTTGTTCCAGCTCTCACCCTTGGCTGCCCACTCCCCTGTCCTCCCCAGTGCTGTTACTGTGACCTGACCCCGTAGTTAGCCACCACAACAAGCTATCCGTCAAACCAACACACAGGGAGTGATCTTCTGCCAGCCTACCTCCCTGAACTGGCTCCTAGCACCATCAGTTGAACACGAGTGTAGGCATATAGCAGGGCACGAGAGAGGTAGGAGCACAGTGCTGCCAACTTAATTTGGCTTCATTACTGCTGGAAGTTGATCCTAATCCTGACAAGCAACTGCTCGGACCGTACTGCTCACAAAAACTACTGCTGGTGCAAATGCCAGGGCAGAAAGGCATAGCCAGGAACCGGGGAGAGCATGGCAGCCTGAATGCTGACCAGTTGAGAGTGCCTTGGGTTCCATTCCTTAATTAAACAGGACTTCTTCCAATTTTTGCCCATTACTTTTTAAGGTATATACCTTGCAACTGCATGCCACACAAGTTATTGGCACAGCAAACAAAGCACAGGAACGTGCCCTATTCTACCTATGTAGGTCAACACTGACTCCCGCAAGGACTTCTGGAAAAGAGAATGGGGACAACAAAGCCAGAGGACTATGTGGGCAGGCACTGATGGACGGCTGCAATCATTCTAGAAAGTAGGTGTATTTATCAGCAGAGTGAAATCTCCCCCAATATAGAACCCAAGGATGAACTCTTTGTGCACATACTTTATACCTGCTTAGTCACTGGCAATATAACTACTCCCTTATTATTATTTCAGCTTTGCAAGTATAATTTACTTCCTACATTTTTTCCCCTCTGCTTCTTTTTTGCACCTGTTTTACTGGGGACAGTGAAATCAGATGCTCTCTCATATATTTCTCTGTGAGATTTAATCCAATACCACTTGAAAACAATTATGTCCTTTCCATCAAATTCAGTAACATTGGATCTGACCCCTCCATCAATGTCCCCCTCTAGTTTTCAGGATGATGTACTTTTTTCGGTTCTACAATACTGAACTAACTATTGTACCCAACTAAACAATGAAGAGTCATGGAAAATACCACTTGGCATTAAAAGACATTAACTCCTTACACTTCCACTGGAAGACCTCAAAGCATTTTACTAACATTACATAGGCCTTGCAACATCCCGTAGACATAACTATCTCCATTTTACAGATTAGAAAAATTATGAACAGATAAGAAGCTTAAGCCCCAATCCTTAATCATCTAAAATGCTAGCCATGAGTGTTGTTTTTATTTAAACTGATAAAGCTCAGTTAATTCAGCTTGAAAAGATAATTTATTTAAAATATTATTTGACTCATGGAAAGAGCATTAGAAAGTGTGCTAGTGTTCACTATGAATATCTCAATTTTAATTCCTACAAAAAGGCAGAATTTTAATTTAAATAAAAGTGATCAAAAATATGTACCCTTGTATAAGAGGAATGTGTAGACTGTTTACTTATGAACCTGTACTGGGTGCTATTTAGCCAGGGTGGACTCATCATTATAATTTATTACTTATTACAGTCTTTGGACTATATAATACATTTCACATTTACACAGCCAAGTATTTTGATTATCACAGCCCAATTGCACTGAGCTTTAATTTCAAACCATTTAGTTAAGCAAATCATATTAGACTACTGTTACGTTTCAGTAAACTGTCTTAAAATAATGTTCTTTTTTACAAAGTCAAACATTCAGAAGTTAAGAAATGACTGCATGAGGGTTGACAAGCGTGCAGATAGTACAGCTTTTATTTGCTTGTTATACGTTTTACCTTTGCCACCCCTGCCTCATTTAGGATACAGACTGCACTGTTCAGTGCCATATCCTGAAATGTTCAATGAATGGTTTCTTTAACTAAATTTTTAACCTTACCTTACCTTTCAACTGTGGCCCAGGCCTCATTTGAGGAACAACCTAAACCTTAATTTGAACAGAAAGCTATTAGTTTTCCTAAACAGTGGATCAAAGAGAGCATGTTCTTTCTCCTCAATGCCCATGTGAGATGCAAAGGTATTATCATCACTGTACAGCTGGGCAACTTATGGCATAGAATGACTGAGTCATATTATCAAACATGCTGACATTTGTTAAGTGTATAATTCAAATTATATTTTCAGGTATAATTTCCCACATTAAAATTGTGGTAATTCAAACAAAAAAAACAACCAAACAACAACAAAAACAACCCAAACCATATGAATTCTACTTGAATTAACTACTTATCCAATCAGCAGAAATAAAGTCATGAGTATAGGTGATCTTCCTGCTGAGCTACTGGCATAGACAATTGTAGATACACTTATCATCTATGTGAACCACTCGGGACTGGCATCACTGTTTGTGACCTTTGAAATAGTTCAGTGTCCTGAGTTCAATACAGGGAAAGGACTGTAGTTTGGTGCTTACACCACTGTCACTCTCGGCATGCTCCCTCCTGTCAGCACCTCTGTAACAACTTCATCATCAGGGTCTTTCTCGTTCACTTAAAAGAGCTTAAGCTTCTTTAGTTTCCAGACCTACCTCACTTCTCTTCTCTTTCTTCTTCTATTAGAACTTGCCATACACTACTCATGTGCTTCTCCCGTAAGCACACCTTTGTCTCTCTCTTCCTGCTGATCTTCATTCCTGCAGTCTCTGATCTTACAAGTTATTACCTATTCCTCACTCAGGAGAAGACTAGTACTATCCTGGAACAAATATATGACAAATACTGTTAGCTGCACCACCATCAGGTGGACATCCTTAAGATGAGTGACCAACTGATCTTACTACTACAAATCTTTTCTGTCGTAGGTGTATATAATAATGTGTATATATACATATATCTGTGAATCTATATAAATCTTATGTACATCTGTGACATCTATAAGATATATATGCGTATATAGGAAAGTGTACATATATATAACATTTCAACATCAATATCAACATATTGTCTGTAACACTAAGCAATAATGAAATGGAAATAACAATTTCTCCATCTGTATACATCCGCATATTGAGATTGATTATACAAACAAGTCAGTCCTGACTGTGAGCAATTGGTTACCAGCCCTTGTCTGTTGAGGAAGGTGGAGGTGAGGCAGGCTTAGCTCCCAGACATCATGCTCCAGTAGATTTAAAAAATCTCAGGTCAAAATCTTTCTCCTACTGCAATCAAGAGCAAAGTTTCCACTGACTTCAGGTGTAACTACCAGAAAGCATGTCCATTTATCACACTGTACGTAGCCTTGAACTGCAGCCCTCATTTACTTAAGTAAATCTTACTCGTCCAAGGAATCCCACAAACGTGTATTTTTAGCCAAATACCAATAATAGTAAACCCAATCAAAATACCAATCTACCTCAAAAAGCAGTTTCCATCCCTCCCTACCTGCCCCCTCAAAAGAGAAGATTTAGTGACATTCAGCAGTTATGAACCTCAAGCAGTCTCAAAAAAACCCATTCTCTTATTTGAAGAGTAATGTGAGATTCTGGATATTCTCCAGTCTTTAGTTTTGCTCGTCGAAGAGAAGCTCAAGAGAATTCTCATTTTTAATTTTTCTCTGACCCAGTAAGAGCTAAAATTGCCTCCCGCTCCCTGTCTGCACATACTGTCACAGTGGGGCTTTGAAGTGGCATCTGCTTCTTGCCAAGATATAAACTGCTGCCTTCCTTGCCTTCAAAGTAAAACACTGAGGCGGGAGGAAAAGCTCGAGATAATGCCATCTTCTGTTTGTTTTTACTTAATTTTGAAAGCCCTATGGGCAGAAAGTATACAACCAGTGCCCAGAGAACAGATTTTCTGAGATGTAGCATGGAAAATATGCTGCTAAAGGAAAAAATTCCAACCATCATTCCCACATCAGCCTAAATACTTCCACATCTAGTTCTCCATGTTTTTTGATGTTTGTGGTATTTGCTGTTTACGAATATCTTTCAGTTGCTAGCATAATACAGTCACATGAGATTTTGTCAACACATTGCATGGTACAGCCCTGTCAAATCTGTATCAAGAACCTATTTCCAAAAACCGACTGAAACCCCAGTTACAGCAGTAGAAGTTCTTTCCCACATTCTGTTTTAGAAGAAACTCTTTCTTCAGCTGCATGCACACTTACCAAGTTAAGAGAATAAGCAATACATGTGACGATTGTCATACTATCTCCCATGGTCTCAGACCAGGAGATTGGCCTCCTGCATGTGAGATACACACACACACGTGCACCCCATTCCATAATGTAAATACATCTCTGACTGAGTTGTCTGAGGAAGAGGATTTCCTGTAGGAAATTTATTTTGTGCGGATGTTTTCCCCTCTCTCATGTTAGATAAGCAAGTTTCCTCTGCTGCGTCAATTAGCAAGCAACAAGGGGCAACTTGCCAAGTAAATGCATCTTCTCAATCTCCGTTGGCCGTGGCTCTGTTTCCTCAAGAAATACAAGGATAACTTTTTTTTCTTTTTTTCCTGAAACAACCATCTGAGGCAGGATGAACACAATGCAAACTAGTTTTCATTTCAAATTCCAGCCTCACAGGAAGCATGTATACAACTGTAAGTGGTTCCATAACTTCCTTACATAGAGCTTAGAAACAAACGAATATCTCCCAACAGCTCTGGAGTTTCTTCACAGCAAAACAGCCCTCAGGTATGTCAAGATATGCTTTCACTGCAAGCAAACCTGATTTGCACTGAATAGCTATAGCTTATTCATAGCGCAGCTGGAGCTGGCAACCTGTCTGTTTCTGGGATTTCTGAGAACACAACCCCTTAGTGCTGCAGGAACAGAATGATTCATCCCTATCGTTTCTCTATATAGAATAATACGGGGAGGTCGTCTGTGTTTCTGGCCAAGACAGAGGAGGAACTGCAGGAGAACACTGGAAGTCAATACAAATGACTTATCCTGGTGCACTCCTGCCAGCACTACTAGTACTATTAGCAGGCAATCAGCATGAATGAAAGATGTATCTAGCCCAAAACAGGCTACTAGCATAGGACCAGTAGAGCCAGACTTGGAAGAAAAAGCTTTGATTGTAGACAGGAGAGTAAACAACAATGACATCTAAGCAATACTATGAACTAATTTGCCTTGAAGATGCATTCCAAACCTTCACTCTGCAGAGATTAGTCAATATTTAGACACCTCCTCCTCTCTCAACATAAAAGCTCTAGGAACTGTACTTGTGCCACTTTCATCTAGCCAAAGGTTACATCTTAGAGAGTCACAAGGTGTAAAACTCCTGTATGACATTTAGGGGGAAAATCATTTGGGAACCTTTCATTTATTTTTAAAACTTACTATCCATATCATCCAAATTTACTTTCTTTTCATCTCCCCAGCTTCGAGAACCAGACTCGCTATTGCTATTTCTTAGGTGAAAGCTGAGATATTCAGATATTACATAACTCCCATCATTTCACTTTTAGGGGAAAAAAATACTGCGATGGTTGGCAAAATGCATGTAACCTTACAAATGCAAGCTGATATACTGAATGTACAAAAGAATACAAAAGCTTTCAAAATCTGAAATTAATTCCCTATATTTGTACAATCCCACCCAAATAAATGAAATTTTAGAGTGTAACGGGATGGATAATTAAAGCCTTATTAAAAATAGAGCATTCGGACTCCTTAGAGAAAAAAAATAAATCAGTCTACTGACTAATGAAAAAAATATAAGAAGTTCCCAAACCTGCATATAAAACCATGTTCTATGTACCAAGACATGCATGGAATTTTGTACATTTACACTTTACAAACTATACAGGCACTGAAACACTGTAGTTTATATAATTTAGATGATTAGAATGGTTTTGTGTTTTATTAGCTGAGTTTTACATTACTTTATGTTAGTAAATATAATAGCAGCCTTTACAGTATAAAGCTTGGGTACATACTATATAGTTCTCTAGCAGGACATTATATAAACAATGAAATAGAAAAATGAAAAGTATTTATACTTATAGGTACTTATATTTATAGGTATATTATACCTATAGTATAATCTTAAAGCTAGATTTTCATTATACTTCTGAGATTATTTAATGTTTTCTTCCTTTACATCCACTGTTAGGCATCTCCGGTGCTCAGGTGCTCACCATGAGATGCCTTTGTCCTGAATAACTTCATCTGAAGTCACTGCCAATGGGAGCTGTACATTCTCCACACCCATGGAAGGACTTGAGGGACTACGCCATCATAAACAACACAAACAAATTAAATACAAGCAAGTAACTAAGCAGGCACTTTCGGAAATGTTCAGCTTAATTTCTTTGTGCCTCACTTCCTCCTTCTGTAAAGGAAATACAAACACTTGTTTTGCCTTAGTATTATATGAGTTGATGTGTCATGCTTGTACAATTGGATTGAGGCCTGCTATTGGACTGAAGCCTGCTAAAGATAGCATAACGTAAGAAATACTGTATTTAACACGAATTTACCAGATATTAATTTGTAAAAAATAACTACAAAGTGAGATGTGCATTACTACTTAATGGCAGAACAATTTAACATAAGCTAATGTGTTATGACAGTTTGGGGAATCTCTGCATACACTACTTATGAATACTTACTATTCAGAAGAATTTGGTGCATATTAGACCATGTACCTGCCTAAAAGTAGCTGCAGAACGTACAGGAGTCACTAACTAGAAATAATTTTGCCATAGCAATATGACAAAAGTACTACGAAAGCTGAAGGAAACTGGAATGAAGGCAGGAGATATCAGACTTAGGGGAACTTTTTGATTGTAGCAGTAGAAGAAATTGTGGTGGGGTTGTTGCAGGGTACCCAGAGGAAAACAAAAAAAGAAAAAAAGACAGAAAAAAGGAGAGAGAGACTGAGCAGGAGGAGAGAAGGATCTGGAGATCACAGAAAGACTGTCCGAAACTTCAGGAGGGATCTGGAATGATGATGGCACCACAGGAAGGAAATAAAGATGGCTTCTTTTTGCCTTTTGAGTAAATAAAGCATGTTTTAGAAGTTACACTGTAAAACCAGAGTTCCTTGCTGTAATTGTTAGGGGTTGCTGCGTTTAAAATGCAAAACAGTGTACTCTTGAGAGTTCAGAAGAGCCTACTGGGGACATTTTGGGAGATTAATATTGGTTTTATAGCCTAATGGAAGACAGTGGACAGAGAACTTGCACTGTGGTAATGAATATGAAAAGCCCATAGATGCTCCGTGGACTCTGATTAGGCTCAAGGTGAGAAAAGCACAGCATCAAATGTCTGAATCCCAAAAGAGAAGTTGGGGATTTTCTGCAGAAAGCTTGGCCAGAGCTGTGACACACAGAGACGCACATGCATGGGTGGGTTCAGTTTCCTAAGCATGAGCGTCTACCGCCACTTGAGATGACCCAAGGTTTTGGAGATATCCGCATAGGGATGACAAACATGATGCAAAACCTTCTGGGAGAGCAGCCAGGACAGCCAGAGCATCTCAGGTGGCACCAAGTACCTGTGTTTAGGTGACTGAATCCCTGCCCTCAATCTTGCTTGTTTTCATAAGGAACATAATTCAGTCACAGCATTTTATTTCAGACTGTTCTTCAAGCCAATCCAGTTGGGGAGTGAAGGGGCTGAGCAGCCTTTATGAAAGCACTGGTTGCAAAGCTGATCCTCGTTCTTCTGCTGGGCATGACCACTTCTGCTTCTCCCCCTGAACAGACCAAACTTCTGTCCCCATGAATGAAAGGTTTGTTTCATAATCCAAGTCACTGGCTATTAGGAGAAGACAGAGACACTTCCAACATCTCTGAGGATATACAGCATACAGCCTAGTGTTTCTTAGTTAAAAAAGAGTACTTTCAACATCAAAAGAATATCATATATAATGAATATTAAATGAACAAACCACACATTTTTGGTGACAGGTTCAGGACAGAAGCTGAATAAGGTTTTCCTTGTCAAGGATCAAACAGTTTTTGTGTATGTCAAATACTGTGCCTAAATAATCCCTGCCATCTAACATGCCTCAAGACCTTTTCAGGTATTACCCTGCAAAGCCATTACATTGTTTCCTACTATTTGCCACCAAAGGGCCACATGCATACCTGCCGACGTTTCTCTGAATTTGTCACTGGTCTTCTTCTTCCTCCATTTCCAAGGTTTAAAGATTTTGCCAATGGTAGAGAGTTTGCCCTTTCTCTTGAAGGGGGGTGTTTGGGATCCTGGGGCTGGTCCATCCGAGTTAGCGATTGAAGCCTTATCCAAGCCATCAACTGCATAAACAAGAAAAACAAAGGTAACTGAAGGATGGAAAACAAAATGGTAGCTAACAGATCAACTGCTCCATTATCAGATTGCAAAAGGCTGTTTGGTGGTCCCCTTTTCTGTTCCAGAAGGCAGACAATGGGCATTTTATTGCACCCTGCAGTCACAAGTCAGTCCTCACTTTAGCTGAGCCGTGCTTCATTTCTGCTCAGCATCCCCACTACAGCCAGCCAGAACGTGCTGCGCATAGCACGTCTCTGGTACATGTGCATGCTTCTATGTTTTTTCTTCTCTACTGAAGAATTCAATACAATTTATGTGACATTTTCTCTGTCTTTGGTAAAGCTGAGTAACTAGCTACCATGATACAGAAAACAAAACTTGTACAATGTAAAAACATGAACCGCTTCTTTTGAGTAAAACAAATCCCTTTTTAAAAAAAACTCTAATGATAACTGTTCTGGCAGTGGAATGGAAACAGTTCAGTTTGATATCCCTGGCAATCAGTCACTCACTGCGGAGTCTGCCATGAGTCAGGCTTCATACTAAGAAAATGTACCTAACAATAAGCTTTCGGGCTGTAGCCAAAATTTAAAGAAGGATTACTTTTCTGCAAAAGCATACTGAGTGATATCAAAGCCAATATTTATAATCAATGGCTGTAACATTGAGTTTTGTGAACCAAATTAGCATTCATTCCACAACATGCAGTAGCATACAGTTAAAATAAATTTCTCGGAAATTTCCCTGAGAAGTCTACTACTATTTATTTCTATATAAGAACTAAGGTTTCTTAGAGCATTCCACTCCTGATCCTGCAAACACTTCAAATGTGCTTAATTTTATTCATGCAAGCAGCTTCACTGAAGTAACTGCGATTACTTACGCACATAAAATTAATCACAGGCTTAAATGTTTTCAGCATAAGGGCTATGTAATTGCTTTCATTCATCTAAACATTCCAATTATAACCAATTCAGAACAGAGCTGATACCACTGTCAACAGTAATAATGATAATCATAGATCATTAAATCAGAAAGTGCTATTCAAAGAAGGAAATATCACTGTTCCCATTTTACAGATGGAAAATATGAGGCACAGAACAGTTAAGTGCTAATTTCATGTTTGCCAAACGTTTTCCTGAATCCTGGTCCTGTGTCCTAGCTGCTAAAAAGATACGTATTCAGACACATAACATCATGGTGCAATCTTAATATTCTGTTTCTCAGACAAATGGCATTTAATGAGTCCTATATTTGTCCTAGACTATAGATTGATCTAGGATGCTAAAAAAAAAATCTTTTCTGTGAGAAAGCTGATGTAATGCAGTCAGTCCAAGAAACTTTATTCCCAATGTTTTGAAATGAAGTACTGAGACAAAAAGATCCATTGTATAACTTCATTAAAATCTATGACGTTAAAACCAGAGATAAATTTGTGTGAAAATGATAGCATTCAAATCAATAAAACTGAGTTATGCCATAAAATGCAAAAAATTCTGTACTGTCAAATAGCTTAGGAAAACTTTTCCAGCAGAAGTTACTGCTATTCAGATGCATCAGAATTTAAAGTGTTTTTTTTTCCAAGTGTTTTCCTTGGGTACTTTCTGGCCTATAACACAGAGATAAGATGGAAGAAAGGCACTGAAATTGGCTTTAGATATAAAAAGCCAAGGCTAGGCTAGGTCTATCCGTTGTACGAGTACAAAACCCCAGCTTCCTTGCTTGTGCATCCTGGAAAACGTAACAGGGTGATCCTTAAGGAGGTTTAAGATGAGACTCGCTTACAACAGATGAGCCCCTAACGGGGGGTCTGAGAGGCTGGGCAAGAGTTGGAGATCAGAAGACTACCAACGCAAGCCACCAAGCAGCTTTGCAGGAAGAGAGAGGCATGGGGCAGCAGCAGGACCTCCGCAGTACCCTGTCTGGAATGAGAGACTGAGCTTCTCTCTACGTTTGCAGTCACTGCCTGTGGAGTATAATCCCATACTGAATACCGAAGCCTCTGCTGCAAACTGTGGACCTAAGGGACAAGTACAATTACTTGAAGGGTAGTTACAAAGATAAGAGAACTGAATTTTTCTTGGCAATTCCAGATTACAGGAGAAGGTGCGAGGGCCGCGGATGGTGGCTCAGGAGAGCCAGTTTAGGCACAAGGAATGCACTTCTAGGCAAAGGGTGCAGCACAGGAGCAGGTTAGGCAATCTCTGCCTTCGGAGGTTTTCAGGGCTCAGCCAGGGCTGACCTCATGTCCTGTCAGCAGTAATCCTGCTCAGAGTGAGAGGCTGGACTAAATCACCTCCTCGTCAATATTTCTGTGGTGCTGAGGGATGTGGAAAGACATGGATGCTTGTGAAATCTGTGCTAGTAAATGCAAAGAAGCCAAAGTGAGGTGCTGAAGAAAAGAGATGAGGATCTGGTGGCTGAAGAGTTTTGTCCCGGGACAGGAGCCAAGCATTATCTCACTGGCAGAGGCACTCCATGAGTTCATTAGTGAAAGAATACCCGCTCCTTGGCTGCAGCAGGACAAAACCCATGTTCTTGTCTTCACTGGCTTAGAAAGGCCGGGTTATTGATGTGAAGAGCCAGAGCCCTGGTAATAGACAGCACAGTCTTTATAAACACTAGAACATAGATCTTTCCAAATCCCCCTGGGTCACGGAGTCCATCCTATCACAGGCAACCACTTTCACAAAAGCCTCATCTAAATTTTTTCTCCTGCGCCTGCCAGAGGAAATGGAGGATTATGGTTCCAATAGTTCCCCACAGAGAAACATGGATTTGGATCACTCCCTGCTCTGCCCTCTGCTGAAAATATTTAACTCTGAAATAATGATATTCATCCCAGCTAAAGAAATCTGTCTGCTTTAAATTAGCCAACATACAAAAAAAAAAAAGAAAAAGAATTAGTGATGAATAATTCTGTTTAGGAAAACTGTAACTCTTGAAAACAGGATTCAACATTAACTCCTTCTGACAATAAAAGATGAGGAGTTTATTTATCAAATGAGTTCCATAAGTGTTCATAATTGGGAATTTGCTAATCCATTGACTTTGTACCACTTCCTTCATTTGAAAAAAAAGGATCCAAATATGTATCTGAAGAGAAGGAATAAGCATGGCCAAGTACCATAGGTTGGTTTTAGAAATAATCTAAGATAAAGTAACATTTCTAGGAAAAAGGACTTATTTAAATTCAAAAGCAATCATAAGGTAGTGTATTTTAGCAATTAGTAAGTTGCCTAGAAAAAAAAAATTCAGCAATGACATTCCACAGCCTTCAGAGAAAGATCTTTTCAAATGCTATTACTTCTCATCTTTGAAACACTCAGCAGGAAATTGCGTTTAAGATTTACACTATTTGCTTTATAGGTCATGTATTATTCAGGAATAAAGGAGTGTATTTTTCACCTCAGAGAGCTTATGTACCTTCTATTAATCATTATAAGCATTATACACTTTCACTGAGATGAAAGGAAACATCTTAGTTTTCCAAGATTAGAGGAATTTGGTCACTTGTGTTATTCTTTTTATTTGTACAGTGTCTTGAAGTCCTCCCTTCTTCCCACCGTCTTCAGAAAGCCAATGAGTCATTCCGTTGCCTTCAATAAACATAAATTAAGTTAGACATTAGGACTTTTGTCTGTTTTGTTATATTCCAGTCCTTTGACCTAGATGCAGACTTTACACCTGAAGGATAAGTGTCTGATTCTACTGCATGTTGGAGAAAAAGAAAGAAGGTTCATTTAAAACTTCACTTAGATGAAGTTTGTTTTTAAAAAAGAAATAACTTTATTGTTGGCTAGCCAGACACATTTTAGACTCTGCATACTATTTCACTGGACATCCTTTACAGAAACTAGTGGCAGTGCTGCAATGCCATTCTTGCTTTGATTCTGGGGGACAAAAAAGGCTGAGTTGGAGAATTATACATATGTTCTTCTGAACTGAGAGTCCAAGAATGAGGCTGTTACAAAACGGAGGTTGAGAAACACAGTAAAAACAAAAGGGTTATCAGTGGAACTTTACGTATGAATATTCTAGCTTTAGGGTCTTGGATGAGTTCTGCATTGATGTTCCTCAAACACGCACTGTAAGCAACAAAAGGTATGCCTCTGTCAGTGTTTTTGTTTGCATCAGGACTTTGCTTCTGAAGGAATCCTCCAGACTGTTTCCACTTTGCTCAGCTTTGGTTTGTATTTCAAAGTAGCTCTGAAGAGTATGAACAAGATTTGTTAATCATGAAACTGAACTGGGAGATGAACTCCAGGAAGGCATCTTGTGCTCCAGATGCTGAGGAGCAATCAGTCTGGGGTACCACACTACAGCCAGCTTAAACCAAAACAGCTGCCACTGTTTTACTCTACATATTCACATTCCCACCATGCTGCAATGCCTGCTAATGTAGACATAGTCTGAATACACTGAGACAATGCACTGGTGCCAGTATTGCACCAGTCAAGTAGTTTGCAAGGTTCAAGGCGTCTGATCCTGCACTGCTTGACACATCTGTTTCTGTCCTTTCTTGTTAGCTAGAGGGTAGCATTTAAATCAGTGACATCAGGGACCTATCACTCCAGGTAGCAGAAGACGCAAGGGAAACAGGTCATAAAGAACATCATCCTCTATTAACCATTCCCGTTGATGTCATCCCAAGCATTTTATCATGATCTCCAAGAGGAGATCTTGTTGTAGACCAACTACAACACTGAGACGCTGCAAAGCCAAATCACGGTGGCACAGACTCAATGAAGGAAATAAAAAGCCCTTCCCTGAGCTTGCAGGCAGCCAGCAAAGCTTAGATCAGTTTATGGATGACCTTGACTTTCCTATAAACAACCAAAGATGGAAATGCCTGAACACATCTGATTCTAGGAAAGCTACTTGCAAGAAGCAACTTTGATCTCTGTAGCTGCCTGGGAGACACTTTTCTGCTCTGAATGATTTCCAGAGATGATGTGTGGCTGCAGCAGTAGTGTGGATTCCTTACAGTTTTTCCATGATACAGTACATTTCAGCACTGAGATGTTCATGTCAGCACTGAAACACGCAAATACCTTCTTCAGGTAAGATCTTAGAACTCACTTTACAAAATGCAACAAAAATTTGTTTCAAGCAAGTCTAACATAAATTCCTTTGAAATAAACAGCTGTGATTCTACTGGTTCCATGCCTTTTGATCTAGAACACAGTGAGACCATTTCTTTTTAAAGATTTGGCTTAAAGATAACTCACGAACAGAAAAAGGGGGCTATATTTATGCAACAGGTTGTTTTGTACTTTTTACTCCTGGCAGTGAAAGCAGAAAGCTGGTAGAAGAACCTAACCTCACTATTGAATAGTAGGAGTCAAGTAGATTAAAAAAAATATATGATGATGTCCTTATGCTATTCTTTTTCTAGTAGAACCATATTTTAATAGGTAACAGATCAAAATTCCTTCCTTGTAGTTTATTGCTAGTAATTTCTGTCAGTGGTGATTTAAAAAAGATAAAACACGGGTAGTTAAGCAGCTAGCTACAGTAGGTGTGTACTCAAAAAATTTTCTTTAGAAGATTCCTTTACTGAATCTGAATAGCTTTAAGATTCTTTCCCATATTAGTCCATATCCACATTTAGTCCCAACGAGAAGGAATTTATTAGGTAGACTTTGCTGTAAGTTAGTATGAAATATCTTATAAAACTGCTGCTTAATAATTCTCATCTGAATGGTGTTTTAAATAACAAGTACACTGGAATCAATGTCACTAAGCAAAGTTTAATTACTTTATTCTTGTCACAAAGATTCTTGAGATCCTGGAGTAAAAAAACACCTATAGCTACATCCAACAAAATAAGTAAGGCAGAATTTAGGTGTGTATGTCAAGAGTTGTGCTATTGGGAGCCTGAGCCATGAAGCTCCATGGCTCTGAAAGTGCAGGTGCTGAAATTCATGACATTAAAACTATCTGAAACCTCTGCTTCTCTACACATAAAATAGAAACCCAGACTGGAGTCTCACAGCAGACTGGCTTTGGTGATGAAGCCAGCCTAGGAAGTTTCTTCTCTGCTTGTCCATCTGCTCATTCCTGACCATAAAAAATATGCCATCCCCTCAGTTGTAAAAATATAACTGCCCATTGGGCTTCATTGCAAGTAGATCTCAATGATCCAGACCAAAATTGTCTCCCCCTTTCCACCCTCTTTCCTTTTTTAGAAGGTTATTTTTAATCTGGGTCACTGTAGTGATGTAGTCTTCAGCACAATCTTACAAACGCTTGAAGTGTCAGGACTGGGTGAGGAGCAAGCTGTGGCATGGGACAGTTGGGCTGGATGCACAGCCTAAATCAGCTTCACAGCTGCAGCCAAAATACCATGAAATTGTAGCCACGAACCTGACACAGCACTAAAGAGCCTAACACATACCACGTGCCTGAGCCTGAATGAATCCACTAAATAAGCATGCATTTGCCCAGAGTATTCACAGGGCAGGCAGAAGACTTGGGTTCCTCCTCCTTCCTGAACGAATAGTGTTGAAACCTCCTGTCCTTTCCCTCTCAAAGAACAGCCTACCTAGGAGTGGGAGTAATGGTCCTCTGCAGAAAGCAGTTTGGAGGCCATTCAGCCAAGAGCAAGAGAGAGAGCACCAGGAAGAAGGGGATGCTGTACTTAGGTAGCTAAATTAATTCATTTCCAAAGATGTGGGAATTCACGCGTACATGGCTGATGCAATGAGCATGGGCCTTCTGCAAGAAAAATAGTACCTCTGCTTAGACAAGAATGTACAACATCACTTGAATCACCAAGTGCAAAAAGGCACAGAACCACGTGCTCTGCTGATACTGATGTACTATGGTAGTACTGGCCCCTACTACCTTCACTGGCACTGGATATCTCACTTGCAGTATTAATGCGGTATCACTCCACCACTCTTCACGCTTAAATTGTGTCAGTATAACCTTTGCTGCAACAAAAGTGACTCAGGGTATTGCCGTATCTAATCACATATAAACAGAGAAATGCAACAGAAGATGAAATGGCTTCAGTTCAAAGTTATCTTATGTGTGGATTTAGGTCTGAAGGATTTCTATACTTACTACCTAACAGTTAGTTGGTTAAGTCCTCTCACTGCACCCAGCTGTCCTGCGGGGATGTACTGCAAAAGTCATCTTGGTTTACTGAGACCTCAAAACCTTTCTGACAGTGTCATGATTTTCTATACATTCTTGCCAAAGGGAAGAGAGTTTGAACTCACGGTATTTATGCCAGCAAAATCAACATGTTTGTGCAGCTGTATATTATCCCGATTTAGTGACAAGAACAATAACTCATCAACTTGTTATAGAATATGGTAAGCCACTTATTACTGGAGCTTTCTGGAAAAAAAATCAAGACTGCATGGCAAAATGTTTGACGCGGTCATTAAAAAACAGAAGTAATTTTGACACTATTAATGTCATTATCAATAAATCTCTCAAATTTTGTAACATTGTATCAATTTTTCTTGACCAAAACCAGATGGAAAGACAGGTCTTTTTTCTTTCTCTCTTTTTATTTTCTATTTGGAAGGGAAAAAAATGCAACTAATCCCCAGTGGATAAACTGACAAATGGGAGAGCTATAATCTACCTCAGAGCAGCACAATGAATTGGCATCTGAATGCTTTTGCCTTGCCATACATCTGGAGTTTAACTTTGGGGAAACTCTGTCATGAGCTAATTGACTTGATTGTATTTTAATTAAATGAAAGGAAAAAGCTGAAGTTCAAATGTAGGCGGCTGAATGGTAGTTTCCATATGGGACTGCCAATGTTGCAAAATGTTAATTGGGCCTCCTGCTGGCAATGAGCTAAACAGGGTGGGCAGCGGCTACTTCAGATGGATTCTGGCTGCTGCCTGAAAGCAGCCGACATGGGTAGCAGGTGGATCCTCCTGGCATAGTTGCAGCCTGAATGCCCTCGGGTTTCTACAAGGGTATATGCAAAGACATCCTTTGGGATGTCAGAGTCACATGTGGACTGCCAGTGCCAAAGTTCAGAAAGCTGAACCTTTATGGGGCTGAACCATGCAACTCCCATCTCACCACAGGCAAAGTGTTACCTTGCTGCAGAAAGCCAAACACAGCAAGGGGCAGGAAATCCAGCTGTGTTACATCTGTAGACAAAAGGCCATATTCTGCTCTACCCTTTGGCGAGTCCCTGCCTAAGCTCTGCAAAAAGCACACCACAAAGGAGGGGAGTCTACGCTCCCCTGGAAGTGACAGTATGGGTGCCCAAAGCTCTAACTTGTGAGCCCTACATTACAGAAAAAACACCCAGAAACTCCTAAGTTGAGTAAGGTCCGCTGCAAACTCTGCATGGTTCTTTTCTCCCCTCCAGCCAGCACCATAATAACCCTGCACGGGCACTTCTAAATCCTTTGGAGAACAACATTTAGTGCGGAAGCTAGGAGAGGCACACCCTGCCACCCAGTCCTCTGATACCGTGCACAGAGGAGGACAAACATGAGCCAAGTCACACGTTTCAGATTTGTCCAAGCAATGGTGCTGTCTCTCACATGGATTTATTCCAGCTCTCTCTCCCTCAACTGTATACCTGGGATTAATTTGCTTAGAGCCTGGAACAGCTTGTTTTAGTTGTCTGTCTTTTAGGTAAGAACCTCTCAGCCCACGAGACTGGTCCCCAGCAGGCAAGGAAGGGACTTCATCTTGGCGTCCCACTGCCTTACATAGGGAAGGGTGAATAAGGCAGTGTTAACATGAGGGCCTGAGACATGCTTGCTGCTTCTTTTTCTCACTCTGGCAGAATTTCTGTTTTAACTATGCTAGGGTAAAGCACAAAGGACCTCTTTGCTTTAGAGTTACGTTAAATGTTGCTCTTTTTTTTTTGGTCACAACAGTCACATTTCAAGTGCTGTTGGTTGTGTTGTTAAGCCACAGGCTATTACATTTAGATAACAGTTTGTCTCTTGCTAAAGCAACCTAAATGCAGATAACGTGCTTGTAACATGCAACTTCACAGTCATTTCATGGTACAGTTTTCAGGCCCATAGGGTTAATTCTACAGGAAAAAAAAAAAAAAAAACAGTTGTAGGGCACTCTACAGAGACAACAGAAATCCCACAGGCAATACAGCTAGGCAGGGCTTCCTTGCCTGACTAAATTGCCCATCTCATACCTCTGCAGAGCTTCCTACTATATCCACATGGGCGTGTGAGCTAGTGTGGGTGGTTCTGTGGTGCATTAACACAGTGGTTATACCTCTATAATCACATCTACTCTGTTATCAACTGCTTCTTGTGTCAAAATGCACTAGGAGGTTGCTTACGGATTGAATAAAAATAAGGACTTGACCTTATACTTGTAATATGCCCACAAACGTGTTTGCAAGTTAAGTATTTACATTTTGGCATCATGCAGTCCTTATTAGAACATCTGCACTACTTCCTGCTCTCCAACCCAGCATTTAACTTCCATCCCTTTGCCTTACCACGAAAGGAATAAACAAATGCTTAGCAATCCCGTTATACAGGTCTGAAAGTGATCTGGCCACAAATGGTCTCTGTACCTGCTCTCTGGAACGCAGCTGGCTCAGACCAGAAGAAAAGGGATCATCAGTTTAATGCAGGCTGTTTACTCCTCTCTTCTCAACCCCAATACTTTGAGTGAAAAGAAGCAAATGGAAAATTTCCAGACAGTTACATTTTCCAGATATATGAAACATCAGGTCAAAGGTCACATTCTGGATCCAAGCAACTTCTCCACAAAAATGGGGAAAAAAATCCAAGCACAGTAACAGAGATGTGGGAGGACAGAAACAGCAACAACAAAAAAGCAGTGTGTGTGAAAAAGCACCCAAACGGCTTTGAACGGATGAGAATTGAAAATTAATGCTCTTGTGTCAGAATAGTAAGGGATAAATCTCCCTGAAATACAATGGCATATATTTCTATTTATAGTTAAAAAAAAATCTTTTTGGACAATTCTGTAATTCATCCTAGAAGTACACTGCACATATTCATCTTGTTAAATTCCATAATGGTATTTTTAACATGTTGCATTTGAAAACCAGAACTGGAAATGTTTCCTTACTGACTGACTTTTCTTGGTATAGTCCTAATACAGGGGAGTAAAATACCTATAACAAACTTACAACAGATATTTTTAGCTACAAGCAAGTTATAAAACTTCCCAGCAGATACTGCCTATTAGAAAACAATCTGAATTGAGTACGTGGCCTCTCTCCTTTGTGGTAATAAACAGGAATAAAAGTAAAAACATCTTTTGTGGCAATTAATACATATGTACTACTGATGCTGAGACAAAAGCAGGCCAAGTTTGTCACACGGAAGCCTTTGGCCCTATTCCCACTTCTCCCTAGCTGCAAAGTTACTCTCCCTCTGCCCGAAGGGGCCAGAAGCCCCTGCACCACCCGTCCTAGCAGCAGCCCCTGCTGAGGAGAGGGAAGGCAGGGGAAGGCCCAGACCCTGCTGCTCGCCGGTGCTGGTTTGTCCCGGCGAGAGGGGAGACGTAATAGGTACACCAGGCTGTCGCTGAACGGGAACGTCCCATCCCCAGAGCTCACAGAAACTTGATGAGAAATGCAACAGGAATTTGTTAGAAGAAAAACTGAAACAAGCAAGGCAAGTGACCGCCTTGTAGCCTAGTGTGAATTCTGCTGGGCAGTCCTCATCTCCTCGGACTGCTGAATCCCACGCAGCTCTACGTGCTTCACTACAACTCCTCTCAGGAGCCCAGAGAGTGAATCAGCACACCCTCAGACGGTCTGAGCGACTCAGTGTTAGAGCTGAGTCAAAAACCTAGCAGAATGGGCAAAGCACAGCCAAAGTTACTCCGGGCTTTTCCTCGAAGGCTTTCTGGCTTCACTCCTCTCCATACCTAAGGCAACCACAAGCTTGGGGCTGCTTCAGATCTAAGCTGGCTGGTTCACCTGGAGGCTGACATCACCCTGGGTGAGGATTTTACTCTGCTAACAGCTCATCTGCCCTGCTGTACAGGCTCAGTGACTCAGCTCCTGATCTCTCTCCAATGCCTTTCTACCGTTCCCTCAGCACATCTGAAAGACAGAGGTGTTTCCTCACAGCTCATGCTGAAGATCCGCGTTGCTTGCCATGGTGCTATGAGCAGTGGGATGTCTCTGGAAGGCATCTCCACTGTCGGTGGAGTAAGTACACTGATACGGCTTTATAGAGATGCTGTGCACACAGGCATGTTGCCAGTCATCTCAGCCTGTGTTTTCACAGCATCTTGGTGGAAACACCAGCTGAACAACCGTTGGTATTGGCCCCTATTTGTGAGGCTGCACTTTACCACTGCGCTAAGCCAGAAGAAAAATAACCTTTTTGTACAGAATTTTAAAACCAAATCAGTTCCGTACTACTTCACAGGAGGGCCAGGCAAATAGTTTGCTGACAATACCGAGCTGGGTGGTGTGCCATGGAACCGGGGCAGGAACAAGCAGGAGGGGACAAGAGGTGATGGGGACAAGTTTGGGAAGAGATGGAAGTTTTATCAGGACAGCAGTGCCTGAGTTCACTGCCTGTGGTGTAAGGTCTCACACAGGGATGCAAGAGCTGAGGGAAGAGCTCCTCACAGCAGCATGCCCTGACCCCTACACCACATCAAAGGCTCATGCGATGGCTGCCTGAAGCACTAACACTGTTAGCTATTTCCCTCTTCTGCATGAAGGAAGCTGGGGAAGGTAGTTACACTTCTCTCCTCCACCACCCATCCCATCCCATCCCATCCCAATTCATTCCTGACTACCCAGCATCCTTGGGAAAGACAATTCTGCATGAATATTACACGTGCTTTTCCCATTATTGTACACCTTTAACCAAATTGTCCACAATCAACGTGTTTATAAATCTGAAAGCAGGTTTGGTTTTGGGGGCTCCCATCCCAGCACTTCCTCATGTTTAAGTGAGATAATAAGGAGCTCTTGATCTGCAATTAACAGAACATTTACATACAAAAAGTCCTAGGATCAATTTGATCAGTCGTGTAATTAAATCCCTTGTACACAGTGCAGAGCTCACCGTACCGCCTTTTAAAAGTGACATTTTCTTTCATACTGGCACCACTTCAACACCTTTTTTCTAGTACAGGAAACAGCATATTGCATTTGTCCAAATGTGTGCAAGTCAAACCTGAAGCAAACAGTTTCTTTTTGCAACTCAGCTGGCCTCCGAACCCCACAGCAGAGGTCAAGAACTCTTTTAAATTCAGCTAGCAAATTTTTGAGTGTTGCTGTCATTGCAAAAGTCTTTGCAGGCTATTAGCCCTGCAGCCTTTGTAGAGAAAACTGCATTTATTTTAAGTTTATTTTTTAGCTGCCTTTAAAATGTTTGTCTTTGTTGCTAGATACTAGCTTGGATAAACAGTAATAATATAACTCCAATGCACTCACAAGAAACTATTAATGATTAAACGCAGATCCTCTCAGTCAAAATGCTGATTTGTCAATTCTGAAGCAACAGCATGTGAAAACTGTTCCTATTTTTCTGTATGTATAATACCAGGATCCTGACTACAGCTGAAGTTATCTTCTTTGCTATGAGAAAATGGGAGTCACCAAGTTGCAGCTGACTTTTATTCTGCATCATGTTTCATTACTCTCATCACGCCCCTCTGCACGGCACACAGCTGTTTTATTCCCTGCATCTTGTTCCTCATTAGGGCCAGGGTGGGGAAAATCAGACACAAGCTGACATATTTGTCATCCCAGCTGCTCTTCCTTTACCAGCTTGAACTCTGATGCTCAGGGGCATGTTCATGGAAAAAGACAGGTCCGTATGCAGTTTGTGATGAGATTTAGTTATACTTTAAAAAACCAGCATGTTCCCTTTCGTACACAATCAAGAAGTAGTAATTTCATCAAGCAAGCTAGTGGCACCATAAATCACCACAGAAAAACTTATTGGAATTATAGTACCATCTGTAAGTAGATTCAAAGACTGTAGTCATATATATTTTGGACTTTAATTTTTCCATTGAATCTGCATTTACGGCAGGTGCCCCACAGGCTGCCCCAGGTGCTGAGCAGAGCAGGGGCTGAAAGCAGCCTGGGTGCCCCTTCAGGTCTCTACTCCTGGAGGCCCGTGACCAAGTCAACAAGAGGGTCCTGTGGCTTGGTGAGGCCTCGGATGGGGAGAAGCTGTCCTGTTGTCAGAGAAGGCAGAGAACACACTCAGCTTTTCCAGCAGAACTTTCCTATTTCCCTTAGGGGAAAAAAACGACTCTCAGAGCGCCATAAACATGTCAAATACATAATTGATATCTTCATTTCCCCACTTCCTTGTTTCATGCTGTATTTCAGGTGCCCACTTCTCCTCTGCTCTCCATTAATAATGGATGACTTGTATTATCACAGTGGTTAAGAGGTACAGTCCTAGATCAGGACCTCTTTCTGACAAGAGCCATACAAACGAAAAACAGAGACTGTTTTTGCACCAACTCTAAGTATAAAATGAAAGACAAGAGCTCAAACAACAGATTTCTGGTTCTTCACTGCCACTTGCTCAGCTGTTGCACTTTAAAGATTTTTTTAGATATCCAAAAAATCCTTTTTTTTTTTTTTTTTTAAAAAAACACAGCATGTCCTTTTCTAACATCTCTCTCAGACACATTGGCACTGAGCAATCATACAATATATCTTTGTAATCCATAGGCTAGAACAAAGCATCAACTTGAATTTCTATGAACCAGTTTAAACTGAATTATTTTAGCTGAACTGGATGAGCATCCCTCAAGCCTCAAAGCAGCTATAAAACACAAGACCTCATCTTCTCCCTGCCAAGGCATATTCATGCTATACCATCACAGAGCATAACAACATTCATTCAGTACTTAGCTTCTGCACACCTCATTGATCAGAGTTTCAGAGTGCTGGCAGTGACACTCGTTTGCCTGACATGGAGGAACTGCGACCACCCAGCTCCATCAGCACACGCCACTGCTGCGAACATGGATAATCAATTCTGTGGTACCTTGGTGAAAAAAAACTAGAAATGTTGTGGCCACTGCAAGCAATACAAAAATCAACTTAAAATCAGCTATGAGCATAAATAACTCAACCTCAACATCATTCACTGTCGTACTTTTGTTGAAGATGGGATCAAACTTAAAGCTGCCCTAAACATTTAAAATTCAGTGTATTGCGGTTTTAACGATTGAGAAGAATTGGTGCCACTGGAAAAGTGAGGCAAAGCAAAACGGGGTGTTTTGGTCATGGGCTTGGAGACAGCTGAAGTTCTTGAGTACGTGGGAAGTGCAGCTGATATTATTAGATATTTCTATAAAATGATCTGCTGGGAAGAGTCAATCCCTCTGGTAGCATGTCCTCAGGAGGATAACACTACGTTAAAGAATAACCCATTCATACTTGAAATGTAACTTACTTAAACGAGAATTGAACAAGTGTAACATTTAAGAGCTTATAGTAGTAATTCAGACATAATTTTGTGCCAAAGACAGGAATGGGGTTAGGCAGTAAGAAACATATATAAGGTTGAGGACAAAGCTTGAGTTTCCCCACTTTGTGAGCACCACGGCCACATTGATCTAGACGAATAAAACACAAAAATGCTAGTATTTTAGTTGTGTGTTTAGAAGGAAGGATCTGATTTTAAAAAAAGGTGCAAAAAGCCCAAATATCACTGGGAGGCCCTGCAACTATTGCTTAGGAGCTCAAACCAGCACTGGAAATTCAATATCGTCCCAAGTATGTACAGCGTCAGGGTTCAACAAATTCACTTTGGCTTTACATAAGCTCTCTGAAGTTTTCTTTTTTAAACTACTACCAAATGTTTTCCTAGAGAGGGAACATTATGTGATAGAGCACACGTCTGTTTCCAGAGGTCCCTGGGAAAGTGAGCCATCTCTTAGAAAAGCCCACAGGAATACCTCAGAAAGTGCCACCCTCAGTTTTTGCCTGCCCCCAGCTGTTCCCCATGCTCTCATCACGGGCGTTCATGCAACAGATTCAGCAGCTTACGGAGAGCACAACAGAGAGCACGAGCTATTTATCTGTTCATTTAATAAGCTACGTGGATAGATTCTCCCACAAAGAAACGAGCAAATGCTGAGTTTCCTCTGGGGGTGTTTGCACTGGGGTCCTTCTCTGGGATTGCTTGCGGGGGGCCGGTCGGGTCCCCGCTTTCCCACGCGGAGGTGGCACAGGGCTGCCAGCCGTGGCTTCCTGGCACTCCCCGCTGTCCAAAGCAGCTGCACAAAGCAGCCGCAGGGATTGTACCCCAATCGCATTCCTGACTGGAAGCGCGCAGCAGCAGGCATCACAGCCTGGCTGTTCCCCCAGCACTCTGCTCGCCCCCAGAACAGCAGCGTTGTAGGGATCCATGGAGGGAAAGGAAAGAGGAGAGCCCACGGCCGATGGATGCCCTCGCTCGGGTGGCTACTGCAGCTCCACAGCCTCACTGCCTCGTCTGAAGCCCACGCGGCTCTGCACTTCCCCGCTTGACAAAGGCACAAGGGCCCCTTCAGCAACCGGCTGTGACTTGCCTCCCTCAGAAAACACCGCCCAAAAACCCTCTTGGACACGCTGAACAAAGCTGATGCGTAACAACCTCCAGCGCAACACGTTTAGTGTAAAAGCAGTTGGGAAATGGAGAGGACAATAATTATTTTTTAAAAGAACACTTTCAAGCAGCTTGAGAACAAATGACTGCAGTTTTCCTGAGCTTAGGGGAGTGGTTGTGATATTCTAGAAATGAAGAGAAGTGATAAAGGGTTCAACCACTTCTCTTGGCTTGAAAAACGTTTATAATTCCCCCTAAGCCTCCCTCCTGTTCACGCAAACATTCAAGCACTCAGCGAACACATTCAGCATTTCCAAGCCCTGTGCTCACCTCCCCGCTCACCTCCTTCCACCCCAGCTGGCTGCCGAGCTCTGAGAGAGGGCGGCAATTTTCACCCAGGCAGGGACCCAAAAGGGGACAGGCAGGGGACCCCACACTGCTCCCGCAACGCCCCCGCCAGTGGCAGCCAGCAGGACCGACAGCAGCCCGAGGGACGGTCCTTCACTGTCCCTCTAACGCATTCAGGTTAAAAAAAAAAAAAAAAAACACTTAGAAAAGCATCATTAACCTTCACCAAATATTTTCTTGTTCTAGAATGAATAAAATGAAATTAAAACCAATTGTTAGCTGGCTTTGTTTTAAAACTCCTGTATAAGATCAAGAATAATATATTAAACTTGAACAGCAGAGGTATGCATGATGTAACTAACTCAAAGTTTCTTGGCAAATCTTACGACATTTCATGCTTTTATGAATAGCAAGTCACTGGGAACTGGTTCTCTATTTAAAATTTTTCACTTAAAAATAAACCAAAAGTTTTCGGTTTCATGTTTGCGAGAGACAGCTTGACAAGGCAATCCCTAAGTGGCAAAGAAAGCAGAAAAAAAAAAGAAACGAAAGGTCCAGAGTCTTATTTTTGATGTGTCACGATCTCAGGAGCTCAACCCACCATTTTTGAATGCCTAGTGGAGGCAGTAGTACAGGGATAATTCGATGACCGCGAGGGAACTCACAGGAGCTGGCAGTGATCATATTGGCACGGCCACATAATGCCACGATATTTTAAAGGCTGCCCTATAGGGTTTGGACAGGAATCCAAGATTAGGAGGACCAGCCCTGGCACAGCAATGATGTTAACAGGATTGTCCTGCCATTCACTTTTTCTCATCCAGCTTAAAATTTCTCTGACTTCAGTGGAACAGCTTGGCCAGGTTTCTCTCGCTGCCGAGGCGAGGGCGGGAGGAATGGCACAGGGCAGCGGCCACGAATGGCCCCAGGAGGTCCCCTGCCAGCTGCCCAGGGAGGATGGTGAGTGCGGGGAAGCAGGGACACCAACCGCAAAGTGGTTCTTGCCATTTGTGCAAGTGAAAGCTCCTGGCTACCGTAACTGCTCTGGAGTTCGCAGCCCCGAATGCTGGCTTTTGGAAAGGACCTTTGCCCCCAATAAATATTTTGATGAACCCATCTATTTCATGGCTAAAACAAGATAGAGCTTAAATGCAGAGCTGAATACACGCTGGCAGAACACTGCCCTTGGTGTGCTTCATTCCATCTCTTGAAAAGAATGTAGTTGACATTTTATATGGAGTCAGAGGACTTTTTTGGGGTGTATTTGGATGTTATGTTTATAAGCACGAAACTATCTGCCAGTACGAGCAGGTGAGTAATGGGTGAAAATGTGGGGAGGACAAGAAAAGACAGAAGTGTAGCTTTCTGTGCAAGCAAAGTTCTCACCAACAATTTCATTTCAGGACATATTTAACATTCACTGTAACACCGGTGGCTCTCTTCTCAGGTAATTACAGCAACACCGGGTGAAATGAAGGGCTGTGTCCACCAATCTAAAGGATGCCATTTACCTCGTATGGCACAGCTTATGGCACCTACCCAGCACTGGGGAGACCTGAGCAAATCCCTGCTAAAGAAGGGGCTCTTACCCTAAACCTACCATATCCTTTGGTAAGGGAGCTCTGAGGAGCGCTGCTCAGTCTGTCAGCCTCTTTCATGTCCCAGTTCTTTAACTGCAAATGGTTCTTTATGTCTAAAACCAGTGATTGCTACCAGAGCTCTAGCATTTCTATTTTAGCTGATAGGAGACAAGAAATATTTTAAAAAATGTCACAGTTTTCTTGGAAATTGTGCTATAGAAATTTACAGCAAGAATATAATGTAAACCTTAACTTGATACTAAAAACTTCTGCAAACATATGTGACTGTATACACACGTGTATCTCTCTGTGGGACTCCAGCCCCAACCCTTGGGTTAGAAAAGGAAAGTTCCTGTCAGTATGTCAGAAAAAAAACCAACATCGATACAACACCAGCCATAATTGTGTTGAGATAAACTAATGATTGGCTTTCTCACATAACCTCACAGCAAGCTGCTGGCTAGAAAGCTCTGCTGGAAGTCCTCATAAAAGACTTTGTTGTCTCTTCTTGAAGGGTCATCTGGTGCACTCCCTCAGCATTACCCAAACTTTCCTTCTCTTCATTCCTTAAAGAACAATATTTTTTGGTTAGTCTCAAAACTTTTGCTACCATCCTATATGCAAAAAATAAAAATGCCAAAAATGGCAGGAGCACAGATTGAATTATAAAGAAATGGAGTAAAACAAAATAAACCTCTCTAGAATTGCAATTTTCCCCGCATTAACATCTGGGCATGCAAGTAACTGCTTAAACCAGTAACAGTGGGCTACGTGCTGGTATTTATTCATTTATTTTTTAAATGAGATTGAACTGCCTGGTATTTATTTGTTTTTAAGAAATGGCTAATTTAATTAGCTCTGCCTTCTCTGTTCTTCCTCCACTCTCCCCTCACTCCTATGTGGAATTTACTGCATAAAGAGAAACAGTAAAAAAAAATTACACTGGAACATAGTAATAAGACCTCTGGCCCCATAAATACAGAGAGTGTGTCAATTCTTAGGGGTTCACCAGACACCTTTGTGCTGATTAAAAGACACTGAAGGCTCAGTTCTGCCCTGCTGGTATATATCCCATGAAACAAGCCCTCAGGGAAAAAACAGGTTGCCAATTACGCTAAACAGCAGCATTCCCATCCAGGGACTGTCACGATGTAATTATGTTATCAGCTAAACCACAGGCAGAGTAGCAGAGATGGGGGAGGAGAGAGGAGGTTGTTCCCATTGACAAACTAAAGGGATAGCTAGCAAGTTAACCCTGTGCTGTGGCTAACTGTCTCCAGATGTAGTCCTCCATTACCATGAACTTGCTTATTGAAGGACTTTATTTATCTTTTGGTTCAACTCGTCTTCTAGAGATGTTTCTTGCAGAGTTTTTCTTCTGCAGTTAAGCAAAGCCTGGATGTGCTGCAGGCTGAGCAACACGGAAAGAGATGTTTTTTTCTACAGAGACAGCTGGCTGAAAGATGTGAACACAAAAATCCAGGGCCTGACTTTGTTCATTTCTGCTCACTTAGTTACTTGGTCCATGGCTTTCAGTTCGACAGGTCTGGCATGCTCCATTTTATGGTGAGGAGAGGGGATGACAATATTTAATTACTATGCAAGGCCATTTTCAGGACTGATTAATGCTCATGGAAGACTTCAGAGTTGGGAGACATGAACCTTCCTAGTCCATGCCAGGGTGATGAGCTGTGGCCTTCATTCCCACATGCTAAGAGATCGCACAAGTGCTCCCTGCTCCACTTCAGGGCAAAGTCAGCAGAAAAGTTTAAACCACCTTGAGGCAGGATTTCAGCTAGCCCTGCTTATTCTGCACCGGGACACAGTTTGGGAAATGCTCACAAGCTAGCAGGGCTGAGCTGAGCAGGGAGCAGCTTCTGGTTAGGAGAAGGTAAGCACCTGGGGGTGGAATCTGGTAACCATGCTTGGCTTTCAGATGCTTTCTACTGGCCTAGCTCCGTATCTTCAAGGTGGGTTTTGTTTTTTTCTTCCTTTCAGAGATGACAGCTAGAAAGATGTATTCTTTTTTCTTCTCCTTTTTTTTGTAAAACAACATGATCCTAGAGATCCAATACTAACATTAAATACTTTTCCCTGCAACACAATTTTAATTATGCATTTCATACTAAGCTAAAGAGCTTCCAGGTACATTAAATGTTTCAGAAGCAAACTGTTTATCTTGTCTTGCTGGGTCTGACTGAAGTTTGCCCTCCTTCTTTTCTCCCCCCTTGCCTCCAGTAGCAGTGGTAAAATTAAAACAGCAGGAGGAACAGTACCAGAGGGGAGTTAAGGCAGAGGTGTTGCTGTAAGTACCCAGGATGTTTTTTTCCTGTTTCAGGTCTCTGTGAATTCCCCGAAACTATCCCAACAAAAACTTTTGTCCTCTCTTCAGAATCATGTTCATCATACAGCAAACATGATGGTGATGTCAAACAAAAGGCTTTAAAAGCCAAGCATCACGGTCATGTAGTTTCTGCAATGCTTTGTAGTTAACATCTCCTTCTTTTTCCTGCTGGCTCATGTTCTGCTACTCTGACTTTCCCTTCCAACTAAAGTATAAACCATCTTCATTTCTGCCTGGTGCTTGTCCAGCTCTTGACAACTTGGCTTTATCCACAGCCATCAAGTTGTCCATGTTACTGTTCACTCACTTGCACAGACACAGCCTCTTTCATGTCTCACTGTCAGGCCTTATAGATTTCTCCCATATTCTATTTCCATGTGTCAAAAGTGGCAATATTCAAGTAAGAAACTACAACAGCATTTTCTTTCCAAGTAACCAAATCTGTTATCTTCTTATGAGAGTTGGACCAGCCTTCCAAAACTTTTCACTTCAAGTATTTAAACACAGGAACTACTCTGTAGTTAGTGAAGTTGTTCTAAATCACGTACGGATTTTTAATACCAATTATTAATACTAACATTTTCCTTCTTTTTATGAATCACTTGAACAATTCATCAGGAGAACCATGCATGATGGTATAACATGTAGGACAACAAAACCACTACACCCTTCCTTGTATCACCATAAAAGAGGCCAGGTTAACAGTGTACTAGAACACCGCATTTTCAGAACAAGAATATTCTTAGCATCTGTGCCAAAACCAACACTTCCTTCCACTCAGAAATGCAATAAATCTACAAAACTGCAAGAAATAAACCAGTAATCTTCAGACACATTGAATGCATTTACAGGAAAGGAAATGCACAGCCAGTTTTAAGCTATTACCAATGAAATAAATTACAACACATTATATATGTATAATTTAAACATGCCCAATCTCTTGGCAGTTAACTGTTTGGTGATTTTTTTTCCTCATAAAGACAGCCAGTGTCCAAAAATCATTTCCCACCAGCTTATAATGACTTTAAGTGGTTACGTGAGCCTAACTACTTGACTGTACCCCACTGAATCTGTGTTTCATAAACACACCATGAAAGTGTCATTTCTTTGTTGACTCACTCAGGATTTGGGGGGCGGTGGGTAAGAAAAAGAAAAAAAAAAAAGGCCCACAGGAGATTAGTTTTCAGCCTGGATGACTTTATATTGCTTGTTACAACAGGTAAGCTTCAGGTAAGTTGATCTCTGGGGACTATAAGCAGGGAAAGCAACCAGGATAAAAGTAACAAAGCTGACAGTCCCTCCCTACTCACAGTCACATCATGTTTCTATCTCAGGATGCTACTGCATTGGTTAGCATCACTTGTTTGGCACCCAAACATTAGAAATCTCCACGCATCCATTAAACAGCAGAGGCTGGAGACCTACAAGCCACACTGAGGTTTACCAGTGTCTCACGAGTCAGTAAGTGCTGGTTAGGAACAAGTATCTCAGGCTTCTCGCTCCCTACGGTATCTGCAAAAACTGACTAGGGGCACATTAGGACGTAACCTGGGCCTACAGCATCGTGACTCCTCCATGCACTGCTGTGCCTTCTGGCATTTGTGCAACAGCAAACACTGACTTATATTAGGATCTGGGATACATCAACGGAGGCAGCAGTTTGCTGAGGACACAGACAAGGACACGGGCACACAGAGCGGCTTCCCAGACCCAATTTCACTCACGAGAAGTGCTAGTTTACTTAGCTCAGGTGGCTGCCAACCAGAAGTTCGGATCCAAATCGCTTTCTGTTGCCCATCCTCGCTCTGCTCTTGACCACCATTCGCTGATAGTTTGGGCAGTTGGTCAGAGCGAAGACATCTCACAACACCAATAAAAAAGCACATTCCTGGGGTGGGGGATGCAGGTTGAGCTTTGCGAACAGAACTGGCTTTCCTGACCGTTTCAAATGTTAGGACAGCTGTATCACAGTCTAATCCTGCTCAACGAAACATCGCTTAAACTCATTGGTAACCAAGGCAGGAATCAGAGAAGAAAAAGGCAGCACACCCTTTGCTTTTTACATCTTTTCATATAAAACTTCATTTTCATAAGGGCATCATTGACACAGGCTTTTGCATAAATACTCAGATCTGCCAAGTAACAAAGTGTTATCACAATTTTACAGTATTACATAGAAGTGTATTGTCAACTTACGAAGTCAACTCTTTATCAATACAAAACAGACAGTAAGCCAGTATCTTCACTTTTTTTCTCATTTTACTTGCATGCAACCTGTCCGTGTATCCCAAACTACCAAACAAAATAATGAGCAACTGAGATCCTCATTTCTCCCAACTCTTCTTCCACTTACACCGATCATCATAGCTGTTTAAAGCAGTGAGAAAACACAAAGGTAAATAAGACTTTCACTTTGGACAGAGACTTTGTTTCCAGGTGCCTGAAAACCAGGTCAGGGACAGAAGAAATTCGTTCCTATGCACCGACCTTGTATAAAGCCTGTAAGCAACTCAAGTCTGAAATCAAATTTCCTAATAATGAGCCTCCGCATGATGGTCAGAAGTAATTGCATTGTCTGTACAAACTGTTAGTCTAAAACATTCCATGAATTGCAAATAGGCAAGGTTAAATTGATTCACAAAGTGTAATATTAAAATCCAGCGGAGAACAAAATGGAAAAAAAAAGGCAAAAAAAAGGGGAAAAAATAAAAAATAAAAAAAAACAAGAGAACATCCAGCACTGTTAACCATGACATTCTAGTCAGAGATTGTAAGAAAACAGTCCATCTTCGCATCCTGTATCATCTTGATGTTCACAGTGACCTTCCTACCTAGTTCCTACTGAAGTATTTCTATGATACATTATACGAAACAACATGCTCCAGAGCCCCACTGTAGTTTTAGATTTGCCAGAGAATACACTTGACAACCTAGGAGTTGTAGAGATTAACTAAGAACAGATGTAAATGACCCAATTTGTTTTTTTGCCTTTGATTCTGTTTTGGGGAGGGGGGGGAATAAGAAACCCTCACTGTCTGCCTACCTGCCCTAATGATGGTTTGTATTCATGTTTTCTTTCTCTTCCTTTTTGCACGTATTTTTAACATCAATACCATTATGTGGCTTGAAAATAGATCTGGCCAAAGGCTTCTCAGCAGTGTTGGCAAAACTGAATTCTGTCAACTCATAAGTACAGACAACATTAAACTGCCTGTAACCAGAGCCATTATGCCATCACCGGCAAACTTTCACCTCTATTTTTCCCTATACCTAGCACTGTCCCTCCCAGACACACTCAAAAATCCCTCTACTATGTTGTCACACTTCCCATCAGAAAGAGCACAGGATCAGGAATCCCACTTACGTCAACCAGAGAAGGCAATGAAGCAACACTTCAGAAATCACTCCTCCGTGTGGGGCTGAACGGCACCTGGTCTGGGCATTGCTGTGAATCAGAAATATTTTTCTAGCCACTGTTACGACTGAAATACAATGGGCCAAAATAAGTCCTGGAAGCAGGCTGTTTGCTGAAGTACTTAAAAAAAAAATGCATCAGTGATTGGTCCAAGGCATTAAGCACACACTATTTTTTTGATCATCATCAACATGTTCTAAAAGAACTAGAGCAAAAAATAAATCCAAACCCAGCAGTGATTCAGAAGTATTTTTCAGAAATGTTACATTTCTTCATTTTTTAAATCTAGAAAAGCATCAGCATCCAAAATGAATGAAGGATAACTTTAAGTAGGTAAAAGCATACAAAGAAAGATATTAACGTCCAAGTGTTTTCTCCTTTTAATAGGTGGGACTGTGATATGGTGCAAGCACCCATGAGGACTTGGAGATCTTTTCTTAACTCCTGGTTCTGTCTTCGGCCCACTGAGTGATTTCAGGTAAGCTGTCCTGCCTCCTTGCGCTCAGTTTTCCCATTTAAATCAAGGAATATTATGAAAATGACTGGAAAGTGTTTTGAAACCTGTAACGGGAAATGCCATCTAAGAACAAAGTATTATTATTCTGGAGCAGTAAAAAGCTGAGGAAGAGGATCTAGGAAGGAAGGACAACTGACCCAAGGGGCGGCTGAGATCCAACAGAGTAGGATCAGTTTTCATTGCGCCTTAGCACAGGGGGCTTGGGTGGAAACAAGAGCTCCTGTGAGCTTCTGGGGGAAGTATCAGGGTGGTCATTTGATAACACAACTCCATATAAACCTGGTCGGCTCGCTGGGCTTTGCAGCCCTGCCAGCACTGACCTCCTTGGGGTCAGTTCTAATTCTCCTCCTAGCAGATGAGGAAGATGATGATTAACGCTGCAAATAGCTAATTAGTGACTACCAAACATCAGCATTCAGGATCATAGAATCATAGAATGTTCCAAGTTGGAAGGGACCCACCCACAAGGATCATCGAGTCCAACTCCTGCCTCCACACAGGTCTACCCAAAAATTCAGACTATGTGACTGAGAGCACGGTCCAAACGCTTCTAAAACTGCTACAGGCTCTGTGCTGTGACCACTGCCCTGGGGAGCCTGTTCCAGTGCGCGACCACCCTCTCGGTGAAGAACCTTTTCCTGATATCCAACCTGACCCTCCCTGTCGCAGCTTGACTCCATTCCCTCGGGTCCTATCACTGGTCATGAAGACATCTCAACCAGCATGCCCCAAATGAAAGGTCACACGTCCCGGCAGCAGGATGGGAGGAACTCTTGTCATCCTTGAAGCAGCCTCAGAGTGAAAAGAGGTGACACTGCCCTGGGATCTGCTGAGCACTGGGCCTTTATTTTCATGCATGTGTGCCTGCTGTTCACATATAGTCCCTGTGGTGTGGCTGGTCCTCCGTGTCCTTACAAGATCCCTGCTCTCTGCCATGCCCCTTAGCGAAGGCTCAGATTGCAACCTCCTCTGCAATGAATTATTGCTGCAGCTGAGAAGTTTCGCCTGGGCCAAGTCACACTAACTGCTGGGGCATCTGGGGCAGAGTTTTGCTCTGGAAGATCAGAGTATACACAGCAGCACCCAGCAACACTAAATTACATTTTGTATTTTATAAAGCTATTACATTTTTTAAATGTATGCATTTTTTTCTCTATAAATAGTGATTCATTTCATGTGCTCACACTTGGATCTTCCCCGACAGCACAAATCAGAATGTGATTTTGGGTACTGAGACCTACATTTACAGAAGTTTCTATTATTTTTGGTATTTCAGCTCACGACACACAAGCACCAACATTTTAAAAGGTCTAAGTACTTGCAGTTCCCATTAGTAACAGGTGAATTTGTGGCTACCCATTCTGTCTGAAAACATGGGCTTTCTGGGCCTTTGACTAGGTATCTAAAATATCCACTCCGTCAGTCCAAATCCTGGGTCAAATTGCCCACTTAATTAGTCCAAATTCTGGTGCTGCCACAACTGTAGCCACATCTGACAACACAGGTAAGATGAACAAAGCGTTTCCCATGCTCAAGATCCACAAAAAATGGAAAGCTTTGGATGTAAATTTAGCAGAAACTGAAAACAGATTTCCCTTTACATTGCACTTCTAACTCTTCCAAAATTTACAAGAGCATAAAGAAGGAACAAAAAAGGAATAGGATTCCCAATGCAGTATTGTGAGGGTTCAGCCTCAAAGTTCCCAGTCAATTTAAACCCCCAGAAAAAACAAAACAAAACAAAACAAACAAACAAAAATACAAGGAAGATGAGAACTTCCATTGGGACTGTGGGCAAGTCATTTAGGGCTTCACATCAAATGGGATTTGACTTTTCAGCTGAATATCTCAGCTTTCCAATCTTTAAAGTGCACCAATAACTGAAATAACCGGCTAACAGGTGTGTTGTGAGTAGCTCAGTGCACCTGTAAATGCTTTGAGATGCTCTGCTGTAAAGTGCAATGGTGTCAAAGATCTTCCACTTTTAAAAGTAAGAGAAGCTGGAGCAGAAAAATCAACTTTATTTTTTTCCTCCTTTAGAAATTATTACTCTAAGGGCTTGTCTGCACCTTCAGATTTGTGCTGGACTGAGTCAGGATTAAAGTTTAAGGCTGTTGCTGAATGCCCAGCTCCATAGGAATAGAAGTTTTTGCTCCAGCACAGCACCATCAGTACGGCTCAGAAGCAGCTATCACTGAAAAGCGCTACTGGAATAAGTTCGCCTCCTAGACAAGCCCTGAAATTGCTGCACCAATAACCAGCTAGTTTGTCTACCAACACCTGGAACTGCCAACACAAACATTAGTTTTCCATTTAGTTTCAGAATTAAGATAAGTTTGCCCAGTTAAGGCAACACCAATTCCTCTGCAAAGAGGCAGGTGAAGCTGCTGTTTTCTTGTCAATTAAGAGGAAATCCCATAATGCCACGAGAGATGAAAAAGAGCAGTCTGAGAAACATGTTAACTTTTGACCTACGATAATTATTTCACAGAGTGCCAAAGTCAACAAACAACAGGATCCTAAGAGTAACTGCTTTCATCTCAGGGGGTGAGCTGGGTGGGAAATGGTTTTCCTGTGCTGTCGAAGTGCATTTTCATGTCCTGGAAAAAAACTTCTGGTCTATAACAGGATGAACCCAAGCCTGACAATTTGTGCTCTGTTTCTGCAAAACGTATAAGATGAAAGGAACTCCCACCCATCCCACAGTAAACAGGCCCACGGACTACACACGTACGTGGCTCTTTGCACATCAGTACAGGGATCTGACCCCATCTTCAGCTGATCCAGCTGAACACCCTCACCGTCAGTGCAAGAGGTTCTTGAGACCTCCCCTTTACAGCTTGCTCCTTCCCCTCTGCACGCTCTGCTGTGCTCCACAGGCTCCATGCTGAACTGACTGACCCCTTCCTAGTAACACCCGTAGATCTGTTTTCACCACGCTTCATTTTTTGACAAGGCATCACTACTCAAAAAAAAAAAAAAAATCAACAAAAATCTTTGCCATCCCGTTTAAAAAAAATAAAAAATAAAAAGGTGTTTTCAAAGTGTTTTTTTCCCAATATGCCAATTGTGCTTCCACTTAACGACTTGGCTGTTCCCCAGTACTGTGGCTGGTACTCAATCACCCAAGAACAAACCCAAAAGTAGAAAAAAAAAAAAAAAAAAACAAACAAAAAATAAAACAGTGCACAACTCTTATCTTTTGATAAGCTGTTGATCAGAAAGGAGAAGTAACAGCCTTTGCAGATGATAGCTGATAACCCCAAAAAGCACTGAACCCCAGCCAATGAACGAAGAGAGCATTTTAGTGAAGTCCTGCCAGGCGTGGGATAATCACAGAAGAAGAAGGAAGGTGAACAAGGTCGGCGTGCACTCATCCTTTTCCACGTGTCTATACCAACTTACTATCACTGGCCAATTGCTTGTTTCTGTTCACAGTTGCAGACCACAACAAATAGCAAACAAGCTTTGGAAAATTAATCTAAATGATGGAAAAACTGGAACTGAGGGGGAGAAGGAGCAACAGATTGCCTGTTGGGTATCCACAGACAGCTAAGACCTGCGTTGCTGCCCATCTACCCATCACAGTTATGGGAGGTGATTAAAGCCCTGATTCTCCTGTCCAAAATACTTAAACACCCACGCACCCACAGCGGATGGCAAACCCCAGGGAGAGAGCATTGCTACACACAAACGCTCCACATACTCCTGGAAGGCAGCGGGGCACAAAAACATGATTCCTCCTCTCTGTATACAGCTCTGCTCTGGCTGGCATGTATATACATTTGCTGAGTTGAGAACTTAAGAGTTTTACAGTAAGGCCTCAGTCTTGCACTTAACCCAATGGGAAAGTGCCATCAGGACCTCAGTCTGTTTAAGTATTTCAGTTTATATTTCCCTTTCCAAGAATAAAATCTTTTATTTAAAGTAAATCTTAAAAAAAAGAAAAAGAACAGGATATTGGATTATGTCCATACTGAGTACTGTATTATATACTATATTGTATTTATTCTAACACTCTTTCAGGAAAAATCTTTTATTTCAGTTTTCTGTATCAAATCATTTTCACCCTATCAGTCCAGCCGAGGCCCCACTGTGCTTTACCAGTCCCGGCCCTTTCCTGCACCCAGAAAACAGCCTCTCTGCACCCGACATGGGCACATCAAGGGCATGAGAGAGCAGGACCACAACCCTTAAAGGCTGGCACGTTTGGGGAGAAAAATGGAGCCAACAGGCAAGTAACTTCTCACAGCTGCTTTTGTTTGGCTCACTAGGGGTCTGAATGCACTATTGATTCCTTAGCACTAAAACAGATTTGTAGCCCCTGTGTGTACAAGACAGGGATCTCCTTCAACTCTAATCTCTAGCAGCTGTCAAAGACTTAAACGGCTTGTCGGTGGCCAGCGTGCCAAAATCAATGAAGATTTTAGGACTCCTTGCCTAAGGGGCAATCAGTCTCAATTGGAAGCAATGGGAGTCAGCCCCCACCCTGACTTGAGCTGGACCAGGCATCCCAAACTTCGTGATTTATTAAGGGTTTGGAACATACCTGCACCTACTCTGCACCTCCCAGGAATCCACGGCACCCATGAACGTACCTGCCCCAAGGGCTTCTTGTTGAGGACATGCTCTCCCAACTTTTTCAACGGGGCTGAAACTGCAGTGGGACTGCTGTTCTGCGAAACCTCCTGAAGGCTCCATTAGTGTCTCAGTACAAGCCCATTGCTCTTAGAACGGCGATAACTAGAATTTACTTAGCTACGCTGAGGTGGCACCAATATAATTTACATCTTCAGATAACTGTCTCTTATCGCTCCTGACTGAAAATACAGTTTTCAGTTAGGGAAGAATTCAAGGGTGACTTTTTTTCTTGTAGTTAAAACTACAAATCCAGCCCAGCTATTGTCCAGTCGCGTTCTGTGAGAGAATGCAGCCCCCACAGCTATTGCTTGTCAAGATATGGGCCACCCTCCCCGTCAAAATACCCTCTCGCACAAACAGCTTGGACACATGTTGCTACAGGAAGTTTAACAAAAGCTTTTAACCAGTACATCTGTTTCCTTACAGCTGTTTCCCCAGTGCCTACCTTGATACAATCCTAATGTGCTGGCTGCTGGGCGAGACCTTCAACAGGATGGGGAAATTTATTAGAAATGGTCAAATTTCTCTTTCATGTAATGTTTGGCAGGAGAAGAAATCATCCTGAGATGGTGTGAGAGGAAAGTTGCACCACTGGCAACATAATGGAGTTCTTCTGAAAATGTAGGTGTTATTACTAAAACTACTTTGAAAGCCCCATGGAGAAAAGAAAGGGGAAAAAGAAAGTGTGTTGCACTGTCTCCTAGTTGACAGAACATTCCCATATTTATAGCAATAAGAAAATTAAGAATAAAATTCAGTAGACAATTGATACAAAAGAGAAATAAAGACTACAATGGGACTTGTTCATTTTTTTAAATGAGTACAAGGGAAACAGACGTTGAGGAAAAACATGCGTGCAACGACATTTTTGCAGGAAACTTCAAACCTTGCTGGAATTAATTTAGATTCTACATCCTATTGTCGTGGGAAGAGACCCACAGTACTGTTTCTCGGTAACTAAAACACACCAGGTTATCCCAACATACCTCCAAACGAAACCACCGAGTACTTCATACTATCTTCAGAAAGTTAATTCGCAAATAACTACGGCCGCTCTATTTAAAAATATCAGTTTTAGATAAGTTCCACTCACACGCTCTTTATTTATTTTCAATAAATACTGCTCACACATAAAAACGTCCCGGAGCCAAGAGCAGCCAGATGGGCGGGTTACTAGCCGCGCTGCTGGGCGAGGTGCCAGAGCTCCTTTCCTTCCCTTTTTTTTTTTCCTCCCCCCTTTCCCTCGCTCGTACCTATTTAGTTATTAGGGGGGCGGCGAGGAGCCCCGGGCCCGGTGGAGGGGCGGCGGTGCGACCCTG
>VXAL01004686.1:226341-288031 GCA_013399475.1 Chauna torquata | reverse complement strand
GGCAGGGCGCGGGGGGCCGCGAGCGAGCGAAAAGGGAAAGAAAAAAGTGCGCGGGCGCGGGGGCCGAGTCGGTTGGGGTCCCGGGAGCGGTAGCGGCGCGGCTCCCGCCCTCCGGAGCCCAAAACTGCGGCCGGGGCTGGCGCTCTTGGCCCCTTCTCGCCCGCTGTGGAGGTGCCGCGCGCGGTGACGCCGTCGCCCCGCTCAGGGGCCCACCCGCTGCTGGGAGCCGTTTTCGGGCTTTCTGCTGCCACGCGTGGAAAGGGTGCGCCCGGGCTGAGCGGCTCCGCCGGCCGCTGAGCCCTTACTTCACCGCGGCAGAGGTCTGGAAGAGTGCCCGACCCTTGCCTCTGTCAGAGCACAACCGAGGAAGAGGATCACTTTTAATTTCCAAAGAAAGCAGAACCCCTGGTTGGTGGTCTGGGACAGCAAACAGCAGCCAGGTAGCACTCTGCTGTAACAAGTGACAAGAAGGGACGTAACCCATGGATAAACCAGTGGAGATGGCGGGATAGAGAGATCCTGCAGAGCACAAGGGAAAAAGGAACAAAGTTCCTTTTTTTTTTTTTATTGCATAACTGTAATCTAAGCAGTGCTATGGGCTGAATCCTAGAACAAACAGATAACGATGCAAAACAAAAAAAAAGAAAAAGCTCGAGTGCCTAAAGGCCATTACTGCACAGTATCTAGGAACAAGCAGGAAGATGCATACGCATCACATGAGGACACTGAAGGCTCTTGTGAAGAATGTGCTAGAGAACATGTTAGTGAGACATATGGTGAAATCAGCCTGGTTTTGAGTGGCCTGGAAGTCCTAAAGAGCGTGGCTGGGGAGATCTCTGCCCTGCTGATCTTCCTATGTGTTGGCACTGCGACGGCGTTTCAGGAGATGGAGAATTGTGGGGCCAGTGCTCAGGAAGCAAATGGGGTAACACGGCAGCAGCCTGGTTAGCCGGGCACCGGTTACAGGCAGGAGAGTCTTGTTAGTCAACTACGACGTGACGAATAGGCAAGACTACAACTAATGCCTGTCTTCATGGTTTTTATGGAAAACAGTTTTTAGTAAAAAAACATTTTATTCCCTTATTCGACGTGATTATACGTTCAGTTGCCACAGGTACTGGCTTGAGCGTAATAGAATTCCATCAGGTATATGATTTAGTACGAGAGAAAAAAGTGAGGACAACACAAAATTACTAAAGCATAAACAGATGAAGAACTAGCTAAACGAGAAGAAGATCGATTGTCTGCAGAGCCCTGGCATTTAAAGAGGGTGTTTCTGTTGGGGAGCTGCTGGGAGGCTCTTCAGTGCTTTCATCAGCCACCTAGGGAAGTATTGTTTCAAACAGCTCTAAAAAGGCTAAATAAATGGCTACTGGCAGCGATTTTAGTAAATATTACCACAGTGATAGCGAGGACAAGGCAGTCAGAGTTACCTGGACTATTTAATGAACTCAGCTCATTCAAACAGGTGAGTTTGAATAGGGTCAAAAGAAGAACAAAGTCAGACCTGAAGGACTGAGCAACACAGCCTGCAGGACCAAGGGCTGTACCCGAGAGAGCCGCTGCGTGTGAGCTCGCGGTGAGCTAATGCTGGTGCAAAGGAAAGGTAATATTCCTATTTGGATGTGCAAATAGGAAAATGGTAAGCAGAAATACAATCACATCATTGCACTTCTTATCAGACAGAAAACACTGTACAGTGTCTAGTGCTGCTGTCTGCCGCTTTAAAGAAAAACCCTGGAAGTTGGGAGACAGCTCAAAATCCACAAGATGAGATACAAAGTGAAGGAAGTGCTCTCCAACAAAAGGCTTGGTGTGGATGTGCTCGGGAAAGACTGACGCACATGCTGCATTTTAACATAAAAGTGCCTTTGCGAGGCGAGAACAGCAAGTATTACAGCACCCCTGGCAATCCAGGCCCCTACAGAGCACTGTGTTGAAGACAAGTGACAGGGACACGTAGAGAGAGACCGGACTGAACTACACAGCAGGAGTTAAATAAGAGCGTAGAGGAGATGCTCTGGTGATCCCTCCTTCCACCCAAGGAGATGCTTTCTGAAGCTCGTTAAACAACTGACTCCTAGCTCTTATTTCTCAGAAGAATTTTTTTACAACGATTCCCCATGTTTATTTTTATTACCTTGAAAAATGATTTTTAAAGGGTTTGTTTTGAAAAACTTGAATTACCCCTTTGGAGTTAATCGTAAACAGGAACATAAAAGTGCTCCTGTCTGCCTCTGGTGGATCTCATTAATTTTATCAAAGGAATTTGTGTTCCCCTGCCCAGTTTACAATGCAAATGTATGTATCATCTGTCTGCAGTGATTCCTGTGAAGGTAATAAACTCCTCAAGGTCTATGCATATGCACATAAAATGGGCATAGCTATCGCATCCTTCACTACAGGTGAATTAATTGCCAATATTTTTTTTCCCAAAAACTAACTGATGGTTGTGACTTTCCTTTTCATCTTTTCTTTGCAGCCACCTCATTTTAAGGGTCCTGTCTCCACACCTCAGTGATGCTTAGTGGCATGCTGCAGAACTACTTAGGTGGGGTTACTACTCTACAAATCTGGGGATTTCAATTCTAGCTTAGGGAAGATAAATATTAATCTATAACGCTAGCAGATTGTAGGCACCACATTATATAGAATAAGAAAATGAAGCTTCTGATTATAAAATTTACCTAAAAGAGCAAATTGTAAACAAGAAATAATTTACTTGCATTAGAACATTTAAAGATCTTATTAAGGAGATTTTTATTTGTGACAGGCAAGATGCTGGGAGCATCCAGCGCTATCTCCATAGATCCTTTATTCAGCTTTTGTAAAGTGGGCCATAATAAACGCTTTCTCTTGATCCCAAACGGGGCATACTAGTTGAACACATAAAATGGCACTGATCTATAGAGCAATTATGTCGTTCTGCTTTACCTCCTGCCTAGAGATGCAAAAGAGCAACACATACATCTTGGGCTACTGCAGTCACAGTCATTAGCGGTCACCAAATTGGGGGAAAAAATTAATACTTTTCTGCTTAAATCCTGCTTTTTAAGCTGTTAGATTTAATAATTCAGCTTATGACTCACCAATGAGAGGGAACGAACCCTGAATTCTCAATAATGTATGAGAAGACATCCACCCATGTCACCTATGAGAGAAACTGGACAGTTGAAGGCAATGATACATTACATTTCTCGTATGTAGAGCTATATTTATGCAATTGCCTCCACATAGAAGAGATTCTAGCATCCTACTGACATTCCCCTATGAGCATCCAGACAGAATACATACATTTAGTATTCAGTTGTCTGGAGACTTTGAATCTGCAGTATGATGGAGATATTTTAATCTGTGTATTAAATTTCTTGCCATGTTGGTAGTTGGCTTTCAGGACAGTTAAAAGTTTAAGAATATGATAATGTTTGAGAGCAACTGATTCTAGCAGAGATTGGAGATTGCAATTAATAATCCATTTTTATGGATATACTTTTTTTTCTTTTTTAGGATTTAGGTGACTTTATCTAGGATGTGTTTGGATGTTTTCCAGTTCGCCTTTAGACAACTAATGAGATGAGACACAAACAGACTGTCCAGCCATTTGTAGTTGTTATAGTCTTCTGGGGTTTCTTGAAGTCCAGAATTACAAGCAAAGCTAAAATGGCCTGGGAAGATAAAAGTGAGAATTTCAGGATTAAAATTTCAGCGATAAGTGGAAACCTTCCCACGATAAGGGCTAACCTCGTACTGAAGGAAATGCCGCAAGAAGATGCTGAAACATGGACATGTATTCCAGTCAGGCGGGGAAGCTGAGGTTCAGCTGACGGGTAGCACAGGTGCCAGTAAGTGGTGCCCATCTGCTCTGACACAACATCAGCATAAACGTGTTCACTGGACACAGTGTGCTAGTTAGGTTTCAGTGTAAGAACTGTGGTTATCTGTTTGCATCATGCCACATGCACCATTCTTCCCTTCTTGTCCCAAGCTATTGTGTTGGGTGCTGTAGAGGAGACTTAAACAAGTACCCTGCACTCACTCGAGAACTGAAATCTTCCACCGAAAGAGGAAAAATAGCTTCCTCATGAACTTCAGGCTTGTTTGTAGAGCGTGAATACTGCACTTGTATGAATGGCTAGCATGAGATCCCTTCAGTGAAGAGAATGTAAAACTTCAAAATAGTTCCCGAGGGAGAGTGAAATAATGCACAGCTTTTAACCTCTCTCACACATCAAAGAGCAAATTCCATCCCATCAGTAAAGCTTCAAAGGCAGCTGTATTTCAGTGGGCTTATTATACTGGGACGACTGATGGCAATACATGACCTGCAGCATGTAGCGTGCTGTTGCCTCATCTTTAGAGCTCTGTAGGATCGCATTCAGTAAAGAGGCATTTTAAAAAAGTGAATTTGTATTACTCTTCCTTCAGTCACTGAGATTAAGTTATGGCACTAAAGATAACAGAAGCTGTAAGGAGGGGCTACCATGTTTAATCACAGGATTCAGAATACAGGACTGGCAAAAGCATTCAACGTTATAAGAGGAAAAAAAAAGCATTACCCAGGTGATTATCAAGATAAACTAGGAAGATGGCACTGAATCCAGAACAGAAATTATCCAGACAGGTAATTTCTTGTCTGGTCTTCCCACCCCTCCAACCCTCACTCTGCAGAGCTGGTAGAAGAGGAGCAGCACTGTGTCCTACAGGCTGTAGAACTGTACAATTAAATGAACAAAGCAAAGGTTATGAGCAAACATGAACAAGAAGCTAAGTAGTTTTTTTTAGTCATGGTTCACACCAAGTTTTAGACCAAGGACAAGGAATTTGTACCTGCCTGTAGAGAGCTTGCAGCTACAAAGGGGAAGAGTTTGGAGAGGGCACCTCTTTGTTCGCTCAAGACTAGAACGTCAGCTGGATGTCATTCTTGAACAGGCACTGTCAAATTAAATTAAACCTAGATTGTTCTCTCATTTGGAAATATTAAAACAAATATTTTAAAAATACATTAAAATATGTTCGTCCTTTTTTATACTGAATAGCCATTCAATAGCAATGCTGTGTTCTTGCCAGTGTCACCTCCCATTTCCTACACACAAGTTTAGCACAAAAAGAGTTTGAAATCTCTTTTTAAAAAGACGCCGCTGTTTTTGTGAGTGATCATCGCCAATCTATGGCTTCACCTTCCCCCCTCAAAACAACCCCACATACTTACTTTCTACATAGTCGAATGAAAGGGATCTATGCAGAGCATCTGAGAGGAACCTCTGTAGTTCGGTATTTAAATTTGGAAGCTAGGGGTTCAAAGCCTTAGGCCAGCACAATTAATATGCAAATGAGGACTATTCTGATTAAAACAAACAGTGGACACTTCTTGGATGAGATCTGCTTGTACAGCAGTAAGGCTGCACTGGGAGACAAGTAGTCCGGCCCGTACCTAAGAGAGATCTGAGGAGCTGAGGCTTGTTTAGCGTTCAGGTGGTCTCGACTCTGTTTCAGTGTCTCCTTTTATTTGTCCTCCCAGCTCATTGCCATCGAGTGCAGGAACAGAGCACAGCTGGGGCAAACTCGTCCACGGTGATTTGGCACAGGCAGTTTTTCTTTCTACTTGCAAATTATCTGCAAATAGGCTATGCATTTACAAACTTGTTTGCTAGCCTAAATTATTCACCAAACACTTTGTAAGCAAATTTCAGACAGCAGGAATCACATAAACAATTCATTGCCACAGCAGTTCAATAATTTATTATCTGGGCTGTGCGCTAGGTACCCTCAGCTGTGTGGCTCTGTTTATGCTATATGTTTATGCTGACTTGATGGTGCTGCCCGTACCTAGAGGGAACTTTAGGAATAGCTGCATCAATATGATTTGAAATGGTCACTGATGAATGCTTATAGATCTACCCATGTGATTTTAACATCTGATCTGTAGTTTTTGTTGTACCTTTTAACTTATTTTACTCGCACCTGTAGAAAGTAACTGCCTGACAAGTTGTTCTCAGGAAGACTTCTACAGAACTGAACATTGCAAGTTTGTTGTACAATCCTCGTCTTCATTTAAACAACAGTTTGCGGTTTCTCGTGGCACTGTACTCAGATCTTTTAAAGTAATTTACATAACGTGTGTTGTTGAAAGGCAGAAAACAGAAAGAGCGTGGTCCCAGCACAGATGTTTCTGGAGGCATGGAGAGCAGATCTGCTCGCCTCCAGCGCGCACCATGCTCCTCAGCTTCGGAAACTGCCCTGCTCTCCTGTGGCGCCTTCTTCTAATATGTCAGCTTCTGTATGCTTTTTCTGCATCCCAGTTACGTCCCATAATATCTTTAGAATGTGTTTTCCTTCTTTAATGTTCTTTAAAAGCAAATTCTAAACCTTTACATCCCTCTGAGTTATTTGCCATTTCTGCATTCAGTGTTTGTTGCTGATCTTTGTGGTTTTTTTTTTTTTTATTTTCACTTGAACATATCTGGAGTCAGTTGCTGTTTTGCTCCAGCAAACCTGACCTACACCGGAACCTTCCTCTACTTGCAGACCCAGAGTATTACAATAATTATTTGGTGTATTATTACTTTTACATCTACTATTTTAAGAGTTAATGGCTGCCTAAGCTTTATGACACAAGTAGCAGAAGGGGTGTAATCTAGGTTTTAGAGAATTTCTTAGCCCGATTGTGCAAGATTATGGAAGGTGAGCAAATGAAAGGTTCAGACTCTGATTAATCAGACCCTTCTGACACTGTGGTTTTTTTTGTTTTTTTTTTGTTTTGTTTTGTTTTGTTTGTTTGTTTGTTTGTTTTTAATTTGAACTTCCTGAAAAGTAATACACTATACAAAATGTGTATTCTTCAGGGCTCAGATCTTGTTTCATTCTTTTAACAAAAGCTAAGCACTGTGCAGTGCACACTGGGAAAAAAAAGCTACCTTCTGCCTTTGCTTGAAGCACAAAGGGGAACTGACATACCGGATCCCATTGTGTCCCTAACCCTATACCAGATATTCCTGAAAAAAGCTGAAGAACCCCATAGCAGATGGCATGACATATTATCCAAAGTCTGGAAGGTCCCACCCAAATACTTACTAATTTAAATGCTAAAGTTCTGGTTTAAATTTTAAACTTTAAATTTTCAAAAACTCTCCTACATTTTTCCTATAGTCAATAATAAGAACTACCGATACTCGCGCTGTTCATAGGTGTTCAGTTTCTTTGTGCAATCCCAGCAGCTGCCTGTTGCGCTGAGCTTCGCAGTGCAGTGACAGTGCCATGAGAGCACACAACAGCGTTTCCTTTCCAAATAGAAAACAACTGTCAGAAATTTTCCAGTCAAGTGTGTGTTTATGACCAGGTATCAATTTCGTCCATGGTTCCAGATTTATGATGAAAGGCAAAAAGGACTGCATTAAAAATTATTAATAGCGTTCTGACTGTCCTAGTTCAAGCCACTGGGGAAGAAGAAAGTGATGGCGTAAAAACGCCATTCCGGGTTGTGGGATTCCTCAAGAGTCAGGGTTCTGCCAGGTTTACAAAGGCTTTAGCCACTCAGAGTTTGTATGAGTAGTTACAATAAATAGAGTGGACAGGCCCCTTTACTGATAGAAGCTGGCGTAGCCCCAGCAGAGTGAACAAAGTGCAGCTCACAGCAGCTGGAGGTCTCTTCCTACTGTGGGACACTGCCTCTCCTCCTCCACCACTTCTTCACCATAGCAGTGCTCCTGGCACAGGAGCACCCTAATTCAGCACTGCAAGGAAAGGCTCCTACCTGCTGCACTGGCTCCCCTTGGACATTTTTCCCTGTCCCATCTGTGCTTGATGGCAGCCTCCTGGCTGTTGCTGCCCTAGCAAAGCCGAATTATCCAGGAGAACTTATCCAGTCTGTGCAGCGGTGCCTCTTCCCTTCAGTCAGCCATGATACCCGTCCCGCTGCACTAACCATTTTCCTTAGGAAAACACAGCTTTCTGTTCTTCAGAGCATGTGTGGTGGTTGCTGGCTGCAGCTTTCCCTCCATGGCTCCAAGCTTCTTAATGAATCACTGCTTTCTGGCACCGAAGCAACATAAACACATCATTTGGGATGTCTTTGCCAAACATCCATACACTTAAGAGCAGGTTTTGAATGATAGAAAGTGAAACATTTAATGAAATGTTCAGGCTGCATAGTTAAAAGTTGCAAAAAAGCCAGAAAATGCAAATCTGAAGGTCACAATGGTACCATCAGCCCAACAGCTGGGCTCACCTGGTATGTTTTGTGGAACACATGGAAGGGGATTTACCAATAGTGCATCAGCTACAGCTCCCACCAGGAAAAACAGTAACAGAAAGCAGTGAAGGAGCGGAGGACTGCTAATCATCATGGCTGTTAGACGCCTTTCCTTCTTCTTTCCTTCCTCTTCTGTTCAGTAACTGACCCAATGTAGCTATACATAGCACAGCAGATTTTTATACTGATGCTTCCTAGCCTATATAAAGGGGGAAAAGAGACATAATCAACAACAACAACAACAAAAAATTGGCAAGTTCAGAAATGAAGTTTCTCAGCTGCTTGAGCAAGCTGTGCACACACCCTGACATGCACTTCGGCCCTTTTAAAGTGCCTGAGCCTGCCTGTAGCTTCAACGCATCCATCTGCTCTTACTCCCTTGAGCGAAAATTGAGAAAAAGTTCATCTTTAGAAAAGCTGAGAGTGTTCGGCACAACTGTTCCTCTCGTTCCTCTCCATTCAATGAGATTTTGGAATGAATTTAAATGCATTGCTGGACTATAATTAGCTCTGAAGGGCAGGAGACCACAGGGGACCAGCTCTTTCCCCTTGAAATCGGCAGCTGTAAAGACAAAACCTTAAATAATATCCTAAACACCAGCAATGTTTGAAACCTGGACCTGTGCCCAATTAACTGCCAAAAGTCAGAATAATCTCTGCCTTTGTTAAATCAAAGTCATTGCCTACGATGCTAGTTTACTACAGAAATCTCTAGACCAAAAATGCAAGTTTCAGCCTTCAGTTTCATTTCCCCCTTTTTTCTACTACTACGAAAATACGCATCTTTTTTTTCCCTACTGGGAAAATGCATTTTTTTCCACTCTCCCATGACTCAAAAACATCTGAAAGATTCTTCCTCCAAGCTTAAGAAAAAGAGGGGGAAAATCTTCACCTTTTGGCAAAGATACAGAATGGAAATTTTTGACTCAAAAGAGGATTTTCAAAAAAAAAAAAAAAAGTAAGAAGCATGTGAAAACAAGGGGTTATAATGGAAACTATTTTCATAGCCAGCTCTAAAGTAAGCACTGCTGTTCCAGAGACACATGGTACTGATGCAAACATTGATTTGATGCCAAAATCCCTAGCGTGTTAGTGGAATCCGGAAGCACTGCAATATTAAGTACACCTCAAAATGTATGTCAGACATCTCCCCGTGTCTGGTCCACTTTGCACAGCACGATGCCGTACGCTTAATTCATTAGTGTCTGCAGAGCAACTAACAGGCCAGCAGCGGAGGTGCTCCCCTTTCCTCAGGCTGGGCTTTCTCCTGCATGGCACACTCCCCGAATGGTTTCTGCAAGTCTGGACTGTATACTATTCCCACTTTGCAAATACTGAACCCGTGTCCACTTTCCATCTGCGGCACTTATACAGCACATTTTGTTGCAGTGTTCGAGCACCCCTCACCGGTCCTAGGGAAGTATTGTTATTCCCAAGGTCGGATTTCCAAATTTCATTGGGAGTGTTGTGGGGAGAAAAAGGGAAAGCACTGCCAGCGTGTGTCATGAAGGGACAGATCCGCTCCCCAGCGCAGGCTGGGCCACCCAGATGACATCCAGAACAAATATTCCTAAATCTCTGTATCAACCTCATCTTCTCAGGGGTGTCTGACTGGCTACAGAAGCAGTGAGGGCATGGTGCTCAGCTGCGTCTCCTTGCCGGCAGACTCTGCCTGTTATTTTCTGTCTGCTTACTCCAGATGCTTCAAGGCATTTAGTCCAGCCCTGGGCAGTTTTCTCCTGCGGCTATCATGGAAAACTCCCTTTTTGCATCTACTGTGATTATAGCTGTGCTACTTGGCCTGTATCTTTGCCAATTCATTAGAAAAACCCACAACGAGTAAAAGGGTTCTAAACGAGGGCGTAAAATGAATCTTCTGCTTTTGTGCAGCTTGATTTTTTTTTGGTCTGTGGATCTGTGGCTTTTGCTCAAAGTTCTCACCTTGCAGTGAAATGCAAACACTGATGGGAGGCTTCCCCAGGAGGGCTGCTTGCAGAGCATCCCCTCTCCGCCACTCGAATCTCTGCAGGTTTCACAGGGGAGTGACATCCCCTCCAGGCTGGCTCTGCTGGGGTCTTCCTCCTCCATCTGCCCACAGAGGTACCTCAGTGCCTGCAGAGCACTGATCCAGGCTGGGTCTCCTCTGCCAGGTCCGGTGCAAGCTCCCCATCTCTTGGTCTTCAAAACCAGCCACCGTCTTTCAGTGCCTTAGACAATTCTTCTGACTGGATGTAGTTCTCTTGTTGATAGGTTTTACCTAACAGCCTCTTCTAAAGCCAGCCTCAGTGTTGGGAAGCGCATCCTCCCTATTGAGCTTTCACACTGCTGAGTGAATGACTGTGGATAGGGAGGGTTACAGAGGTTCAGGCTTCGCTCCCTTGCTGATGGGATGTGAGGGAATGCTGCTCTAGTACCCTGATAACGTCTCCCTGGAGAAAGCTTTCTATTTTTAATGAGTCAGAAAACCTGGCCAGGTTTGGTTAAAACTCCTCCCATACACATGACATTTGGTCTCTATGTGCTGATTGTTTAAATCAAGTGTAAATCTGTGGGTCTAATTTTGCTTTTTAAATTCTCATGCATCATTCGCTTGCGTGCTGGTGGCCAGGGGAACCAGCATGCTTTAATCACGCCAGTCCTGTTTTTTTTTGTGCTGATCCAGATCATTTTTAGCTCAGGCTCATTCAGTTACAAAACCCACACAGAAGAAAACTAAAACAATTACATGAACTGGAGCAGGAATGCTATATAGTTCTTGTGGAAAGTGCTTTTACCAAGACTAAACATCAATATTACACTTTTTTTAACTACCTGCTTAATACAGCAGATCATTAATGCAGCACATTTAGTTAGTTAAAATGAACAAATTTCATTAAATTAAAATTCAGAGGCATTAAAGCCAGATGGGCTACAGGGGAAAAAATGCAGAGACTTTTAGAGCTAATGTAAATGTAATATTATTGTTTTCAGCTCCAATCCAATTAAATAGCGCCGGCAGAGGCTTTCATAAAAATGCCCAGGAAGAAAACTTATCTGTAAGGAAAATCAATTTAAAAGAAATCATACTTCAGATATTTTCACGGTTCTGTGGCTCACTGAATTACAATCCTGTATAGAAGCTGCAAAGCTGGTGTGGGAGAGCCAGCACTGACATCTTTACTGGTATATTACTTTCTGGGAGAAAAATGACTTAATTTTACAGTGTTTATTGTGCTGAAATGTATTTCAGTGCTGAAAAAGTTAACCCAACCAGACCCATTCCCAGAGGAAGAAAATACACGTTTTCAAGAACATGGCTTGCCCGGGGATCCCTCGCTGCCTCCTCCGCAGTCCCCAGCATCATTGGGGCCAGGCTGCGAGGCCGAGCGCCCTACAAAACCCCAGGCAGGTGCAAGGCACCTACGCGGGAGCCACCTCGCTGCCAACAGCATTCACAGAATCACAGAATCATCCACGTTGGAAAAGACCTTCAGGATCACCAAGTCCAACCATCAACCTGACCTACCGAGTCGCATCACTAAACCATGTCCCTTAGTGCCACCTCCACACGTCTCTTAAATCCCGCCAGGGATGGGAACTCCACCACTTCCCTAGGCAGCCTGCTCCAATGCCTAACCTCCCTCTCTGTGAAGGAATTCTTCTTCATGTCCAACCTAAATCTCCTCTGGTGCAACCTGAAGACGTTTCCTCATGTCCTATCACTTGTTAGCTGAGAAAAGAGAGCGGGCTCGCTGGCTGCAGTGTGGATACCTTCAGTTGTGGGGTTTGATTGGCAAAATCCAGCTTGGCATTATGTTCCAGCACTTTCTGTAAAGTCCCTTGGACCAGTGCTATCTGGTGTAGGGTTTTCCTGTCACTGGGGCATGTAGTGCTGACTCCCTTATTTTATTGGTCTGAATAGTGTTAAGGAAAAAAAAAAGAAAACCTAAGGCACTCAAGACCACTCAATTTCTTTTTTAAAACAGTTGCTGTGTACCACAGTAAATAGTTGTTTTCTACCAAAATAGCAAGTAAAAGTCTATATAAAGTCTCATCTAACCATATNAATCACTTAAAGAAGCGCGGGGGGGGGGGGGGGGGGGGGGGAACGACGACAGTCCCAAGAGTCCCAAGCACCCTCAAGCCCACATCCCACTCACTTAAACTCCTAAAATACAACACAAGATATCAGAGTCTTCATTTTCTCATGAACTCCACAGCAAGTATGAAACTCGACCTTGATTCACACATGGTGATAAAACTCACTGCCTGCAAATTTATGAATGCAGTTGGCAGTCATTAAGTGCATTATGTGGAGGTCAGGTTGATGGCCCCTTCTTTGTTTATTCCTCTTGTTTAAGGATCCATTGCTGGAGATGTGCCGAAAACTTCAGAATGTTTTACAACTTATTTATGTGACTGGGAAGTGTGTGCTTTCCATCTTCATTATCCCGACATGCTGAAAATATATCAGAGTGCATAACTGGCATCTGAGGAAAACAAAGAGATGGTGTTTTTGTTGTTGTTGTTGTTTTGTTTGCTTGTTTGTTTTTAGTGTGTGCAGAGAAAATACTTGTCCCTTTCTAAAGTAGCCCTTAAGAGAGAGCGCCTTTTGGTTGAGTGACAAAACAGGGCCACCTTTATTTTGTGCAGCCAAATTCCCCAAAAGCTGAGTGTCTCAGTATGGGATACGACTTCTGGATCCAGGCAAACCTCCACGCAGTGCAGGACAAAGCACTGTTATAGTTTCACCACATCATCAGGGGTCAGGTCCCCACAGCTCTGTCAGGTACACAGATTTACCTTTGCTCAGGGCTCTGGTAGCTCCTTGCCTTACAAGGCAGGTCATGTCTATGGACGAGGGCTGGACGACTTTACATACATTTATTTAATAAACAATTTTGCTTAGACTTATGCATACCTGTGCGTAGATATGCGAAACTGATGCAAGTCAGCTGAATGTTGATGCAGGTGAAAAGGTACAAATTTTCTTGTGCAGCCAGCACTACTGAAAAATTTCTGGGTGCCCAGATGTTTGTGTTACAACATCCTGTTAATCCTTGGAAATTTTCATAGGTCTGAATAGGAGTTACAGCAGAGAGACCTGGTGCCGTTCAGATCCATGGACTGGAAAAGTGTGGAAGCATCATAGAGATCTGTTTACCAGTCTAATAGAAAGAAAATTAAGTATCTGAATGTTGAGGAATTCTGTTATTAAACTAGTAGGTGACGAAATTATGGTGCAATCAGCCTGTATGAATCTGGCATTTGCTTATCATATAATAAATATTAGGTGATTTTATAAATAATTGTCCCTGGCAAGTTGACTTCGCTAATATAAAGTAACTGGATCCACAGTTCAAGCAAGGGATTTTTGGTTTGTATAAGTTCTTTAGTAACATTGGCTAACTAACGGATCGTACCACCTTATTAAGAAAAACGCATGCCCTCTCTGAAGTTACTTTAGGTTTGTCTGTCTGTTAATTTTCAGGTTGAACGTCATTTGTCTGACAGCAAAGCCTTCAAAGTGCCATGACATTTTGCACCTCCCAGGTTAATGCTCGCTAAAAGCTGAGCCAGCTTAGAGGACAAAAGAAAACCCAGAATATGAGGAGCATGACCTTCCCTGCAGACAGAACATTTATATGCATCTGTCATTAGTCTACTGCTAATAGCTTGTTACTGAATTGGCAAAATGAAAGCTGAACATCACTCAGTACATATCTGGTGCCATACCACTGAAGTCACTAAGTGTATTTCAGCGACAATTGGCTTTATACCTAATATATTACAGACTTGCTGGTGCAGCAAATAATTGTAACACTTCAGTAAGCACACAGAGCTCACACCTTCCCTCCCTGACACCTTCAGCTGCTGCTGCCGGCCAAAGACACACAAGGGGATCCCACTGCATTGGGCATCTTCTTACAGTCAGATGCATTCTGCTAACTCTTCCTCACCTAGAAAGACAAACTCTAGTATCCTGTGACTGTAATTCTTGCATTTTTTAATTACTGTGTTCCTAAAACATGCTGTTGAGAAAATGCTGCATAGATGCTGCACGTACACAGAAAATATCCTATCCCCATTATAATTACAATCAAGCCTTTACGAAAACTCTACTACCAACATTAGATTATGCTCTTTTAGAGAAGAAATTTAGGTACATAATTGCCAAATTGTAAAATAGTTGAAAAGAAAGCAAGTATCATGGGTTCTCATGTATAAAATCCATTTCTTCCAGGAAGTTTTCAAGGTTTGAGGGTTACAGCAAAATTCCTTGTGCTCTATCTTATCCAATTTGCCTTCTTGTGCATTTTTGGTTGGCCTTTAAAAAGCCAACACATTTTCTTACACTAGAATTCAGTCTAAGAAACCCGAACACTTTTCATGCTTCACTGCTTGCTGGTTCTTAGTATAATCTGCAGGAAACAACATAACAATAGGGCATTGTTTCTGAATGTGAGCAAAAGGTTAGAACAACAGCCTAATCTCAAGTCTGGCTTCTTGACTCCTCTTCTCTTCAACACGAAGAAAGCACGTGTTGTGTGTAGTAACTCTGAGGCTATTTCCGTTGTGCCCAAAGTCTTTTATGCCACTTGTTGCAGGCCAAAACAGAGCAAGGTATAGGAGCACTCTTATCCTGAAAGCACTGTGTAGCTGACACCGTGTGAACCATGGGAGCTTACCAGCTGCGAGGTAAGGCAAATCTCAGGCTCCCCATCACTGCAATATTTGAGTACCTCACAGTACCCAGCAAACAGATCTGTTACAGGCATAATCTAGCGGAGTATCAGGATATCTGTGTGATAAATTATTCCCTTTCACAGAACTGTGGTTAGACCCACAAACACTCAGTTCCACAGCCCTCAGTCCCATCCCTCACTGCTGCCTAACCACACAGGCACTGAAGCTTTCCTCCTTGGTACCAAAACATCCACTTAGGGGTACCACCACAGCTGCCTGCACCATGGCAGTGCCCTGTTACCACTTGCACTGCTGGATAAATGTTGTCCAGTCCCTTTAACACAGTCCTGGAGTGCAGCCTGAAGATGGCGCTTCTTGAGGAGCCTGTCTGCTCTCAAGTGATACTGGGCTGCCAAAACAATGCATGTCTGGGGGAAAAAGCCTGTGAATAATGAAGCTTATCCTCTCTCATAGAGTGTCTCCATTCCCAAGAGAAGAGCCTGGACAACATAGTGCTGGGGAGCAAGGTGCCTGTTGTTTGGTTACAAACCCGGTCCATAACTGGAGGTGCTCCACACCTCTATCCCCTGCACCTTTCTCAGGGCTCTCCTTCCAGGCCAAATCTCATACAAGACTAGCATTTAGATAGGGGGACTCTTTCTTTCCACCCACACAAGAGCTTGGGCAGGACACAGAACAGTTTGGGCAGTCTCAACTCAATTCCTTTTTCTGCCTGAAGGGATTAATTCCTGCTTCTCCTTCCTCCCGATTGCCAAGCCAACCAGATCTATTTGCTGGTACAGTACAAGTATTTGGGGACTTCTGTCCTGCCAGCTGGGACTAGGAGGAAATGCTGGTGATGCTTTTGGACAGAGCTCTCTTTTCTAGTAGTCCTTCCAAAATAATGCTTCACCATTTTGACTTGTTACCACCTCTTGACAGCTAAGTGCCCTAGTGCCCTAATCAGGAGGCTGTTACTGTACACATAGTCTACCTGAGGCCTAACGAACTGCTCATTATTTCAGGCACTGTGGAGTTTGCAGACCCTGGTGCACGCCCTGACCACAGCGCTGACCCTCACCACGACCTGTTGTGCTGCCTCCAGCTCTTTGCCACAAGGGGCCTCTCCTGGCAGGGGTCTGACCCATGGCTTTGGATTCTTAGGTGCCATCCACAGAAGGACATCGTAAACCTGAACAAGGACAGCACATTAAGGTTCCTCCTGATGTTCTCTGAAAAAACAAAATTTAAGTAAACTCTGTCTCACCAGAGCAGAGGAGAAAACCATACCATCTGCATAAAACAGCAATAAAACCAGGAAATGGTTCCTTGCAGCACAAACAGCAGCACTAGTAATTTGCCTCTTAAGCAGCCAGATTCAGTCAGTGAGCCCTTCCTACTAGGCAAAACAGCAAAGTGATTTTTAACTACAGTCCTCACTGCAGCCTTGTACGAGTTCCAACTGCATTGCCAGGCTGCGAGCAACACTGAGAAAAGAGGATGTTGCCTGATTTCAGACACTGGAATAACACCAAAATCTGCCCTCCATTGGAGCAAGTGGAGATAATTGATTTAATTGGTTCTGGCTTACCCCATCAGCCCCACTTGTTAGTACTTACCATATAAAAGTAACATGAGTTAATGTGTTGCACATGAACCCCTGCCAGTGCTGACTCCATGATGATGAGGAAGAACTGAGCGTCTTTCATTTAACTACATGTGCACTGAAAAACACTATAGTAGGTGTTATTTCAAGACACCTTTCTCATGCTGAGGAGGTAGCCCAGACTCTTCTCAACGTTATCATACTGTAGTGTCTGACAGCCAGCAATTAAGGCAGATGCAGCGAGCTCCGCTGGAAACATGGGCTTTATTAAAACTGCAAGGAGAAATTGTGAGCTTTGATTAGGAAGCATCCTGCTAGAGGCTTTCCAACACCTGGAACCCCTGACTTCCAGCCTTTCTAGCAGTCTGCCAGCTGTAATTTCTGAAATATTGTTTTTCCCCTGATGGTAGTGAATAGTTACCTTCCTTTTTCTAGTCTGTACAGTTCCCAACAATGTACATTTACAGATAGAGTTTGGTGACATTTAGTCATAGATGGGAATGAAGAGGTCCAAACTAATGTTTTCTAGTAAGAAATATTATTGAGACAATTTTCTTTGCAGGATTATTATAGTTACAGAGGTGCAAAGGGATTTTAGGGTGACATGCAAAGAAAATTCAGAATATTAAGAAATTTGCTTTGGTTAGTCTTTCACAGTGACTACAATTTCTGAGTTACAAGGCTTTCCTGAATCCACTCTAGCTTTTCATGTTTTGGGCAAGCCATGGGACACCAGAGGTTACCTAACATCCCAGGAGCAGTCACACCGATGCTCAAACCAGAGTAAGACACTATTTTTCAATGTTGCAAATACATTTGAAGAGTGCATTAGCCCTCTGGAACGTAGCTCATTGGCTGACCACATGCTTCCAGCATAATGCTGTTATGCAAGTATCTTTCAAAATTACTGCTTCTCAATGCTGAGCCTCCCAATCTGTACCTATAACCTAATTAATTCCCCCCCCCCAATTATATAGCCTTTCATCTGTCCATATTGAATGTATTGGTTTCTCACCTAAAAATAGTTTTGTATTTTCTTGCTAGTCACTCTTAATAGCACCATACGGCATGGGGCAGAGAACCAGTTATTGCTGGATACCTCCTGAATCATATCAGATGGGTGGCAACAATGCCCAAATTACATTTGTATTTTGAAGCCTAGCATTTTTGCACTAACTCATTTGATACATAACATACTGATTGTATATCATTTTAGGGTCTACATAGCAGAACCAAGCCAAGCATCTTCTAATGCAACTAGTTAGACGTACGAAATAATTCCCCCAAACCTGTTTTTTCTCAAGCTCATGTTAATTGGAAATATTTGTATTCAGTCCCTTCATTCTTTCTGGCCCAGTCCCTGTATCATCTGTTCCATATTTTTGCTTCGGGTGGATGTCAGACTCACCAGCTGAGGATTACCAGTGTACCTCATTTACTGCTTTTAAAAATTGTTATAACAGATTAATAATCACTTCTTTAAAAGCATGCAGCTCTCTCACAAAGGAGACAAAATTGCTCTTTGGCAACATTCCCCCATCCACTACGATATACTAACACATCTTGCAGCAGGCTGGGACCTCTCTGCCTCTCTACCCTGCTTGCGTTCGTCCCACATGTACAGGAAAGGTCCATCCAGCCCAGCACTCCATCTCCAACAGCGGCCCTCAGCAATGCCAGCTTTCCACAGTCTCTGCGCAGTGACTGAGCATCACCCCCACAGATCGGTGCTCCGTGTGCTGAAAGGTGCCTTGTTTCGCTTGGGAAGCACTTCTGCTCCCATGCATTTGCAATGCCTCCCGAACTGTACAAAGCATGTGATGCAGCTGCACACAAATATGGGAAAGAGACAGCTTGTTCTACAAATGAATTTGATTTAATGTAACATACACTAAAATGGGAGGAAAGAATTAGGAGCAAAGTGGAAGAGCTGATATGCTTTTTAAAGATGGTAAAATCTTGGACTAGTCGTCTTTGACACGGCAAAATCCAAAACAACTGCAGGACCACTTCTCAGCTGTGGGAATTGGTTTTGCACCAGTCATGAAGAACATTGAATTTCTGAATGTTTGTGCCTAGCCAGCGTGATCAGGAGTTGACAAGGAGGGAAATCACGGGGCACATGAAAACTTTCTCTGCTTTTTCTCTCAGATGAAAAGAAGCCCAGTTTGATACAGGTAAGTTTACTCTTACCAAATTTGTTTATTCTCTGCTTCTAGAAACCAAACCAGTGCTAAGATTTCACCCTCTCCTCCTTCCCAATAGCATGAGACAGCAGTGGAGCACCCACAGGGGAAGCAGTCTACACCCCCAGTGCGGGTGCTGTCTTGCCAGCACTAAAACAACCCTGAAGACGTTGCACAGGCAGATGCTGGATTTGAGCACAGCAACCCACTTCCTTGGCATCAGTTGCAGAACTGGAGCTTTAGTGCACAGTGCATAGCACAACCAGTGAAAGTACAGAAAATAAGTATTCCAAATTCCTCTGCAAAGCCTCAGGAAGCTTCAGCTGCCAAGCTACTAATATTTTCAAAGTACTTGTTTCCCTTTTTCATTCTGCCCATAATACAATGTGACTGTGAAAGTAGGCAGAATGAAAAACAAAAACAAAAACAAAACCAACAACAAAAACAAAACAAAACAAAAAACAAGAAGCCTCCAGTGGTGCAGGTTCATACAGACCATACAGTGTGGGAACAGGAAAGTGGAGGGCACCACAGGACTTATCAGGACCAGTCCAACACAGTAGCAGGCAATAGACGCTTTGCTGGGTGAAACAGCACTTTTGCATCCTATGGACACTTAGGTGCTTCCTGATAAGCCACAAAAAGGCAAAGGTGCAAAAGTCAAGAGTGGTGGCCAGGAGAGAGAGACTGAGGTCACACAGCTCCATCCACACTCTGCTGAGAAGTTTATTTTTGTTGATTTTTCAGGCAAACACATATCAGCTGTCTTTCACAACGGTTACAACCCTCTTCTCCACTGGCAGTCTGACCTACTATTTGAGGTGCCATTTATTGGCCTGGGAGAAAGCTTAAAGGCAAAGCAAAGAAAAAGAAGATTATGGACAAGAGGCAGCAGTGCCACAAAAATGTGGTTCAATGCTGGTCACAGGAATGATGCTAACTTCTGCCTTCACCTGGTGCTCACCCTGAGGGTGGTCCTCTGAAATGGCTGCACAACCTGTCTGCATCCAGAAGAGCCGCACAATCTTTAACATGTGGGAGCCACCTGCACTAACAGATGAGAAAAGCTGGATTTGCCCTCAAGCTTTTAATTTAAACAAAACAAACAAACAACAAAAAAGCAACAATAAAATCTAGCTGTGATTGTGAGCAGCAGAGAGGGAGCTTATCTCAGGTCAGTCTTCACACCAGTCGAGCTTTTCATGTCACTGAATTAACAAGTCATTGCATCAAGTAGACAACAGCATCACAATGGGTAACAGGGCTGCAGAGAGAAGCAGCCTTCACCAATGCACGCACAGCATTACTAATGCGACAGAAAAACACTACTCTCAGAAAAGTGCTTTGGAACAGCAGCCGTGCAATCTGCCCCCTCACTCCAGTGGCATATCATTAGTTTGTTCACCCACGGTGCAGAAGAAAGAGCAATGCAGGCGGACACCAGAGAGAGGAAGAGGTCCCACCACGGTCTCTTATTCCTCCCTGGGAGACGGGAACATTTTGGGTGGGAAGGTGGAAAGGACGCTGGCTATTCTTTCTCCTAAAATAACACTCTAAACAGTGCTGAGCAGTCTGGCTACTTTGCCGATATTATACCTGCCCACTTTACTTTGCAGGAAAGTTTCCTGAACTACAGTATGAAAGAATACACACAGCACCTACAGAATTTGAGAGGCTGCAGAGGTGGCAGAAATTTGACTGAAAATCCAGAGTTCTGCATATAAATATTTCATCTCCGGTGATATGTGTGTTGAAGATTCAACACACAGAGCTAAAACAATGAACATTAAGAGATGTTACATTATTTTGAAACAGAAGACAATAAAATAACGTAATGTTCATCACCCTTAGATGTTGCTGACATTGCAAAGGAAATTGTTCACTTGATGGATCCCAAAATCTTGCTCAAGACTTCATCACAGCCTTAGAGCCTCCCACATGCAGGTATGAAAGTATTTTTCCCACTGTCTAGGCTGTCTAACCTTGCAAATTACCAAAATGCCCTCATGAGGCACCATGCAACCTTCTTCTGCTTCTAAATAAGACAGGCAGTTCACCAGCGTGGATGATATTCCAAAACGGTGGGCAGGACTGGGCTGTGATGTGACTGCCTTGTTTATGGGTTCGGATTAATGCCTGCCAGGCAAAAGGCACTGTGCAGTGTAAGCACGCCAGCGTGCTCAGAGCTAGCTGGGGGAGCTCTGGCACTGACGCAGGGCAGACACAGCCCTCGCGGGGTGCTGAAGGAGAAAAAAATATTGCTGAGCTTTGTAGGAAAAGCAGGAAAGGTAAACTCTGCTATTGACTCCCATTCCCACCTTTAAGCCCCAAACCATCTTTGTTCCTAAATTCTGTGATGCTTTATGCCTCCTGAAGCCACACACACCAAAGTAAGCAGCCACTTTGACCTCTTGCTGGCACCACTCAAAACCTTAAGCTGTTGTGTAGGAAATGTAAGTATATGCCTTAGAGAAGCCATGTAATACATTACAATCACTGTGCTAAGCGATACAAACTAGGGAATTTAAAAGTTACATTTGGCAACCTGCCCTTACTGTGCTCTAATTATTTCTTAATATCCCAATTTAAGGGCAGCATATTGGCCTCAATTTTAAATTGTCTGGCATTTATAAGTTTGTGTCACAGAATTAACATTAAACAGTTTTCAGATTCTTTATTGAAAAGTGCTGATTGTGTATTGCCTGACAAAGAAAAATGTCTCCATTAGAATAATGATTTATTGTAAATATGGTAGTATTAATGCTGACTATTCTGGGTATTAAAAATGCATGGAAAAAAATCCATTGAAAAAAGTGTTATGTGTGCTGTCATAATTTGTCAGTTTAATGTCTTTGTCATTTGCATTTCTTTTTAAAATGCCAAGAGCAATTAAACCTTATCCCACCACTAGAAGTTGCCAAATTTCACTTGAAATTAAAACAGAATAATGCGTCATATTAGTTATTTTAATAATATTAAATAACAAATAGAGAAACAGAAAAGAGAAGAAAAAGGAGACATAACTACTGCAGCTACAAACAAAAAAGCTAAAATATATACACTATTTTTACAATATGCACATGCACAAGAACTCCATAGGCTTCCTGCACTAACAAAGCATTTCCTTGGCAGTAAGGGCCCAGATCAACATAGTGAAGCATTGCTGGACCGTGCTCTAAATGCCAATAAGCAGCTCCCAGCAATGTGCGTTTTCGGCTGGTTTGAGATAGCCATATTGTCAATTCCTCTCTCCACATGGCTTCCGTGCAAGCCTTCATAACCAAATACCCCTCGTTTTTTGGACCGCCTCAAGCCCCAGTGAGAAAGACAGAAGGGACTTGTGAGTCAGCAGGAGCTGCAGCGAGGATGAATCCATCCCAAGTTTGTCTCCTGTGGCAATACCAGCTGCTGTCACATTTGTGTTTGAATTACACTGCACAAGGCCTCTGCTAACACAGGTCAAGAAAGAGATGAGAAGCTTATTTCTGGAGCTGTCTCCCACTGCATCTGCAGTGGGACATGGAATGGTCTTTATGATTATGAAATATCCTGGTACTATTCAGAAATATATTTAAAAGGATTTTAGCATTTAATAAGTTGTGAAATCAAACAGTAATTTTTGGTAGTTATGTCACAGGAACATTGGTGCTGAGCAAAGTAAGAATAAGTAAATATTTGCGTTGGCCTGTTCAGCTTCTCCTGGGCCTCTTGCTTTACTTGAAAACTAGATGTGATCAGGGACCTAATCCTGCGCTCAAATCCATGGTTTGAGCCATGTGATCCCAGAAACTCAGGTATCCCATTGCCGACAGGCCTGGATTGAGTTTGTCTCCTCCAGGACACAAGCAGCTGACCATAACCATCGTTTTCTGCAGCCAGTGAGAGGCCCTACCACTGGTACCACCGCCCCATGGGGTTCCTTGGGGAGAACACTTTTATACTGGTTTATACTGGTGCCTCCAGCAAGGAATGGGATATCCCTTCCGGCACTGAGCCGTGCACACAGCCAAGCCCACACCGCTCCTTGGGCACAGAACAGTAAATGGGGGCGGCCCGTCCCCCCCAGCCGAGTGCCTCTCAGCAGGCACCAGCAGGGGCCCCTTGCCTGGCCCAGGCCCCCGGGGCCCCCCAGGGCTGCTGAGCCCCTCCTGCCAGCAGGAGCGACTGGAGAGCTGCTGGGCTGCTTTGCTCAGGACTGACTGCTGCCTGCTTGAGGAAGGTTGCTGGGTAGTCTTACAGTCCTAAGCCACTCATTTTTTTTTTCCAGTTATACTTCGTGAGGAAGTCCCATAAACATTTTATGTGAAAATATAAAAAATGGTTAAACAGTGAGGGGGGAGGGGTACTTTTTGGTAAACTTCCATCCCTTCTGCTTTTAGAGCCCAAAGCAATACCCCTGCAAGGCACTCCATAATTAAGCATCAAATTTCCTAAAAGATTCACAGTTAGAGACAATGAACGATGATTGAACAGCAGCAGACTGGATCCTTATTATCAGCCACCTGCTCTTTGGTCACATGATGTTGCTTTTCTCCTTCTGGATAACTTCAAGCCCCTCGGTTTGGGGTTTTCCAAGCCCCTGGAGCCCAGGCTGCTTTTCCTTGAATAATTTGTGCCAGTGCCTCTTAACACAACCCTTCCTCCTCCTGATTGCTCCCTTGTGCTCCCAAAATGGTTGGCTCCTCCAGCAAAGGTCTGATGGTTGCTAGAAGTGTGTGAGGAAACAGTACCTGTCAAATATGGGTTTCTATGTCCGTACACGCTTCCTTCTTCACAACAGGTGGCAGTAATGATTCAGAACTCAGAACAGAGGGTCTGAGGGCATTTGGGGAAAAAACATACAACCAGTAGATGTAAATAGAAGGTACAAACTCAGCACCTGATGGGCTGATGCTTGCTAGCTTTTTTGTCAGCAAACAGAATCAGAATTTATTAGAAAATTAAATCTGCATTACACCATGTCTCCAAACCAGCTGGAGTTCATGGAGCTTCTTTGTAAGAAGTGCTGCAGAGACTGGCATAGTTGCTGAAGTAACAGTTGCTGAATGATGAGTGTGCAGCGGCAACCAGTATTTCCAGCTAAAAGGTTTCCTAAGAACCATTCTAAGCAGGGTGGGTGGACCATCACTAAGTTAGAAAATGCATCATGATTTTAGTCCTCAATAGCATTTGTTTACTTCTGGTGCAAGTTACTACGGAGTTACTCGGGGGCTACATCTATACCGACTTGAAAACAAGTTGGGAGGAGCAGCGTCACGGGGAAGTTTAATCCTGACAGAAACATTTTCCAAGAATATGACTTTATAAATGCACTGTTCTGGCTTCTAGGTAAAGGGGCATATGCCATGAATATTATTCTAAAATTACAACAGGAAGAAAATCAATTTTGTAGGAGATTGTTGTGACCCATGACACACTACAGCATCTGCCTCAACTGAGGCCATGAGTGCAAATAGGAGGCAAATAAAGACACAGTGCAGTACAAAAGAGCTGATCATTGCTTTGTACTTTATTGTCAAACCATTTTGTGATCTATAGAAGATGGCACATGAATCCAATGAAAGTCAACATGGCATCATTGATAACCACATTTTGCAAGGACAATGAGTCAACTTATACTTAAGAGTGAAATGGAGAGAAGGAAATGCTGTGTCCTTTCAGAAAGTATCTTCACACTGCTGGAGGAAAAAAAAAAGGAGGGCGGGGAGACGGGGAAAAAAAAACAAACACAAGAATACACACACAAGTCACTTGGGCAAGGTTCAACCAAAGATCAAAACAGAAGCTGCCAGCAGGACGCGAATGATTTTGCTGCTGGAGTTTGGAGTTGTCATTGTGCGTTAAGAACTGGCAAGCCCACAGTTACACTGCCACTGTCTGCATTGCAAGTGGTTTTATTTCAATAGGTTTCCAATATTGATTGGGATGGAAAGGGACAATTCAGCCAAGCCTAAGCCATAGATGGCCAAAGGATTTCAGAGCCCTTTATGGGCAACAAGTGAACCTTACAACACACTGTGAGACTGTTGGGTAGGCTAATTCTGCACACAGACAAGCTGGGCCACACAGAGGTCTTTGAACAAGGTGAGTTGATGAGAAAACCAGGAACATAATCTGAATCCTGTCTCTCAGCTTGCTCTTCTAACTACCTGAATGTTTTTCTCCCTTATATTTTAATGAGATGTGCACTGTTTGCCTCAAATACAGGTAAGAGACTACAAGGTATCTGTAACGTTGTGTTCTTAACTAGCATTCAGTTCCGCAGTCCTATATTTAAAGGATGCTAAATAAGTCCTATTGACTTACTGAAAGACAAAAATGATGCATTAGTTCAAAAGCAAGGGAACTGCAGTCGGCAAACAGCTTCCTGTGTCTCCTAACCTTCCTGTTACGTGTGTCACCATGCAGAAGAAGTCCAAGTTGACACTTGCTGTTCACCCTGTCCCTCCACAATTGAGTATAGTCTTGCTTCTATGGACAACTCTAAATTTCATTATTGGTCAAAGACGAAGTTCAGCATGCTGTTGGATGTTCCTGAAAGATAGGATATTCAGTACACAAGACTGCCAGTCCCTTTAAAACAGATTATTTACTAGGAGGCACAGCCTGCAGTGCCAGCTGTGGAGCCGACATAATTCAGGGTAACAATTAGCCACAGCTAGCTCATTACTGCTACAGTAATATTCCAAGTTGCAAAGAAGTCATGTAAATCCCCGAGAAAGACTAAACAAGGCCTCCCAGTTTTGTTTGAGGGTAGCATCATGTGCACGACGCAGCACCTCGCCATGGTGCGGCTCACCCTGCCAAAATCCCTGCCCCTGCCCCTTGGCATCTCACGCTAGCATGCTACGTGGCTGTGAACGAGCATGCGAGACTCATCCACATTAAGGTGAGATGCCGGACAGGCAGGACAGAGTTGATGAAGAGCTCTGGGGGAAGGGATAGTGATGATCTCACTCCTTCTGACAGGAAATCCCCAAAAAAGCATCACTTGGGAGCACGTCTGTTTCCGCAGCAGCTCCTCTCTTCCTGCTACACAAGTTTCTTGCTACTTTTATATTCTCTTTCTTTCCCATGAGTTATTTCCAGCCCTCCCTTGGTTTTTTAAAGTGAGTGTTATTATATCATTGCTCAGCCGTGTGCCTGGATCAAAGCAGAGGCGTGCAGCAAAGCCGCAGCCCTGGACCTGCTGGCGGAGGCGGGCAGGGGTCTGCTGGTGCCCCCTCCTGCAGCAGCAGGCAGTCTCGCAGCTGAATACCTGTGGCCAATCTGTCAGAAACAACCACTGCCAAAACAGGCAAATAAATACCGCTAGAACTGCCCTGACATGCCATACACAGATTGATGAATATTTTATTGTTATTCCAGGAAAGGCTTTTAAGAGAGCACACGAGACAACGGTTGTGTGGAGCTGCCTCAGTGGCATGGATTAAAAATAAGCAATCTAGCATTTAAATGAAAGCACTTTTTTAATGAAAACATTGTTTCTTGAAACCATGAAACAGCATGGACCTAAACAGCTGACGTATTAGCAACACTGATCTCTTTAAATAACAGTTTTGGCCAGAAAAATGATTTTGATGATGGCATAGAATATGACTGATGAATTACAGAGGTATTTCTGCTATGCAGAGCAGGAGGTGGAGTTTTGCCCAGCAAGTATCCATGGTCTGACTCTGAAAGTCTCTTTGGCAGTATGATGAATGTAATAACAAAGACCTGATGCACTGACACTGATAACCAAATTGTTATTTCTAACACTTGGTGGCTAAAACTTGCAGCTGAGCTAGGATTCTGCAGTTCTGTGCTGCCAGAAATAGCATCTCTTTAAGAAGAATCCAGGCAGGTATCTAGTCTGTATACATTAGCATGTTTACATTTCAACTGAAGAACTACTGGAGAACAAACTAAGGAGGCTGTTAGTTTTATGGCTGCAGAAATCCTAGTCCTTTCTGTTTGATCACCAAGTGGTAAGTGCCCAGATTTCATCCCCATGAAATGCAAGGGGCACGGGCCAGGTCCACAGAGGTGTCAGCTGCGTGCTTCCCATGCTGACACCCAGCTCTGTTTGGTTGCAATTAACGCTCAAGTGCCCTAAAAATCGCTCTGTAGATGCTTTGGGAACAGATTGACCTTCTCACTGAGGCTTACTTCTACCAGTTGTTGAAAAGGCAGAGCATCAGTCACTGTTTCTGCACAAAAAAAAAAATAAATCTGGAGTTATTCAGCAAACTGGTCTTATAAGAGGCTTTGAAGGTAGTTGGTAAAGTTGTGCAGAGAGCAAAGCCTTACTTAAACTTCCAAATTTTGCAGATCTCAAGGAAACTGGAATCTTCCTAAGGCAAAAAAAAAATAATATATATATATAAATGCACAGGAGAATCTGTTTCTATGGTTTTCAGTAACCAGCTTCCCTCTTCACCCCCCCAAAAAATGGCCTTTAAAATAAATGTGACTCATTCCAGAGCAGATTCTTATAGCTGGATTAAAGTGATAGTTCTGTCAAGACTTCAATAGCATTAGTTCCTGATGCTGGAGAGTTTAAAAACCTGGTGGAATTAACTGCTTAGGGTATCTCTTGCCCACAGGCATTCTGTGCTGGAGAACAGGAATCCTTCCTCTCCAACTGGAAAATTCTGCCTCGTCATGGAATATCGAGCACGCATCGTCAGCATTTATTAGGTTAAGTCTTTTCAAAAGCTAGCCAAAGCACCAAGCACAATGAGTATTCCTAATCTTACTTAGTTCACAAAAAATGAACATTATACTAGGACCAAGTCATTTTTTTAAGCTCACAGGTACCAGCAGTGTGATCTTCCATGATGCCAACATTTTAATTCCAGAAAAGGGGGATTTCTTGGTCTTGGATTTTATAGAAATACGAGCAGGAATTTGTTTGTCATAGAAGTTGATGACAATGCACCTGAGATGAGATTGACCTGGACAGTTGAGCAGACATAAGCAAGAATTTTGCTATTATTTTTATGTTTGTTTGTTTGTTTTTTTTTTAAAAAAGCTGCATTCCTAGTATCACCTCTGAAATCTACTGCAGAAATGTTTTTTCATACATTGTAGAGGTGATCATCACTTTTAAGGTTAATATTAGACAAATCTGATAATCTGAGCAGGTTTCAAAGGGCACTGAGTCTGCTGCAATTTCTATATCCCAGTGTGAATTGTACTAGTGTCAATAAATCAGTGAGACATTGACACATTCAAGTTATACAGCAGTCAAAGCAACATGCAAAATATCCATCACAAAAAGCACTTTTTGCAATGCTTAGGGATACAAGGTAATGCAAAAGGGAAATGCAAATAACCAATTTCATCACACATGCAATGTTGGTATTGTGTGCACCTCCTTAGAAACCATTCAGTGCATAATTTGGCATGAAAATGTGTGATCTAAAGTTGGAACATCAAAGAAAACAATAAAAAGTGCAAATGTATTCAGTATTTTATGTTCTAAATGTAAGAGAGAGCAAACATATAAAGGGAACAGAAGCAGCTTAAAATAATGCAGATATGAGATATGCATTATCCACTTGTGGTTAGCTTTATTAGTTACCTAAATACACCTATTGCAATCTGTGAAAGATATTTTCCTACTTGACTGTGCCTTTTCCCTTCCTGCCACATTTCCTGCATATACCTTCCGAAACAAAACCGAAAACCTTAAAAAGGCAGATCCTACATTACAGTTTTGGTTCACATTTCAAGGAAACAGACTTAAAACAGAAAAACTGACTGCTAAAGGGTTAAAAACTTAAGTGTGTCACATTTTACACATAGAAATTTGCTCTAATAAATGACATTGAAACAGAAGGAGCCACGAAGGGTAAAGAAACACATCTCCTGCAGCAAGTGAGACAGGAGACAAATGAACCCCGTAGCTCCGCTAAGAAGAAAGATCTGTTTTATTTCACTTACCAGCATTATCCATTTTTCCCCCTTGGTATCGAAAAAGCAGAGTTCCCCAAAAAAGCAGCCAGTACGGTCTCCCTCTCACTAATGAAGCTGGCTGCCCTTCTCCTGGTTATTAGACCTTGCTGGCAGTCAGAGCATACTTCATGCACTGACTGCAGTAGACATCACCAGGAAATTTATATCTCCAAGGATGACAAACAGCCATTAGCTCCATTATAGGCTGATTAAGATTGTGTGAGCCTATCAAGTAGATACTTAAATCCCCCAGGGATTTACCTCTTCGGGGAGAAAACAAAAGAACTCCAAGCCTATAGTATTGAATAGACATTTCTGAAAAGTAAAAGCAGCACTACTGAGGATATGTTTAATGGGTAAGCAGGCAAAACTTTAAATAAAGAAGGGATATATTACAAAGCAAAGGGCTATGATTTATCAATGACGCAACAGCAAAAGTTTTAAGGAAATAAAGGGGAAGGAATCTATGGCTGAGAAAGTGTTAGGTTAGATTACAACCTGCAGTCCTCAGCTTTAGCTGTGCTTTAAATCCTACAAGTTTTGCACCTGATGTTCCCTGTGGTTTGTGAGAAATACAGTAGATGTACTTATCTGCAACTGCACGCCAATATATTAATCGTCTCGAGACATCCATGTTTATACTGTTCATAGCTAAATGTAAGGAAAGGGTGAAGAGAAACAACAGGGCTTTACTTCTTTTAATGTTAAAGTAAAAGGACACTGGCTGGTGGACTAGGCTCAATAAAATCTGAATGACTTGCGCAGAGATGAACAGGTATTAATTCTAAACTTTCAACACCACACAAGTCTCTGATGCACCGAATTTTCCACCATAGAAATAAATAAAATAAAAACAGAGTAGACTTCTAAACATTTCTCTTCCCTACACTTCTGGAGTTTTCTCCTTACAAATGAAAAAATATATATTTTTTTCAAATAAAAAAACCTCTCTCCTGGCAGCAGAGAGTGAACAGAAGCAGTACTTGGAGGCTATCAGGAACTGTGGGTTCCACCCCCATTTTGCCACTCATTTTCTATGTAACCCTAAACTGGGCATTTTTTGCCACAGTGTTTGCCCAGTGGTGAAAGGGAGACCGTTATACATACTGAATTTGGTGAAGTTCATTGGTGAAACAGAATGTCACAAAGTACTGACGCTATATAAATGCCACACAATGTCCTCGCAATATTTTTTCCTTCTTTTAAATAATTCACTCAGCTACTCCAATTTTCTCTACTGCAATGGAAATGAAATACAGATTTTCGTGTCTGTATTATATTGACGTGAAACCCCTCAACCTCAGAGCATCACATGAGCAACAAGATACATCTTCCATTCATCACCCCTTCGATGCCCCTTTGATCTTATTTGTCCTTTTCAAATGTTAAATGAAAAGACGGTTGCAGCCCTGATCCATTTACACTGATAAAGAAGTGGAGAGAATCAATGGCTGAGCTAAAGTCATCAGCAAGAATGGAGAATATCTAGGGCATACTGGATATATTCTGTATTACAGAAGGAAGCGCTTGGAGGGCTAAGGAGAGAATAAAGACTAGAAATCTGTCACACTTCATATTAAGGTTCTATTTATAAGTGGCTTATAAAGAGCTTATAAAAAAAATAGAAGCTATCATAAGCATGTTGCATTAGTATGTGTTTCAGATAGCTACAACCACACCAACGCAAGAGGTTAAAAATGACCAATAAGGAACTTATTCGCCTGCTGGATTCTGTATCAGTTAATGACAATTGATTAATGTGACAATTCAGGTTATTGGTTTATGAGCATCTGATGAAATCTAGTTGCATAGGAGCACTAAACTGGAGGCGGCGAGATGGCCACCTGATAGATGAAACCAGCTTCCGCTGAGCCCTCTGCAGGAAGGCTGCCCAGAGAGTGCCCAGTTCCCAGAGAAGCAAGGAGAAAGCTGGGGCTCTTGGTGGGTCTTCAAAACCCCACAGGTCCTGGAGAGACCTGGGGCAAGTACTGCAGCACCGGCACGCTGCTCGGGAGCGAAGAGCAGAGGATCACACTGTTGTGCCAGGATGCTGCTGTTTGCCTATGGAGCCAACCAAGGGAAAATCAAGCTGCCTGTGTAAGAGGGGAGATTCCCTGGTTTGGAGACAGGGGTCTGCAGAGCTGTGAAACCTGCTGGTGTCTGAGCCCAAACAGGACAGAGGAATGCTGACAAAACCATGCCAGGACAGAAGGGCATACAAGCATCTTAACTACTAGTGAGCACGCCAATGTTTTGTGCTGGTTAAAGCTAGGAGGGGTTGGCTTTTAAACCAATCTGTTTGCTGTGGGTTTCACTTGAACTATGCACTTGAGTAGCCACCAGGCAATGGTGCAGCTAGAGGAAACCAGTCCTGACTCTGGTGGCTGGGGATAACGGTGGGCAACAGCCTGTGCCCAAGAGCCCACGGGAAGATGGAAAGCTGCACCTACTCAGACCTCAGGTAAAATAAGAGTTCCAGGTGGTGACTACTTCTATGTGGCAGGCAGGTCCCAGTGTGTGTACCATGGCTGAACCCCAGCTGCAGGGCAGATGGACTTCATGGTGTCCCTCAGGGTGCTGGTCCCCCAGCCATGCAGATGAGAAGACCTGTGGGAGCACACAACGTCCCCCTTCCTGCCCACCCACAGGTTTCCTTCCAAAGAAGCTCTGGAAGATGATAATGTGTGCCCGGGCCCCATCCTGACATGCAATTCAGGTACAGTCGCAGCCTCAGGTCAGCGGAGGATCAGGACTGTAAGGTGCTAACTAGGGTGCGGGAAGTCTCAGTTGCAACAGCTTGATAAGCAATGAGTTTGGGTGCTTTATCGGGATTGTGTGACAAGTAACCATTTATTAACTCTTGAAAGCTAACTATAAATGGAAACTTAATATGATATGTGACATATCTCTGCCATTTGAACAGAAAATAACTCATCAAGCACCTTTCAAAAAAAGAAAACTTTACAAAAATACATGACAATTTTTTTCTTGTAGGCAATTAGATTATTGCATAGGAATTAACGAATGTGTATGATCAGATGCAATTATTACTGGATCAAAGCCATAACTCCCTGACTGCACACAAGCAAAGGAAAGCTACAGATAATAGGTGGGGTTGAACAGCAGGCTGTGATTGTTATTTAAAAGCTAAATATACATATATTCCAGGCCTAAACTTATTTAACCTCTGAGTACAGAACAACCGCATCACAACCCATAGTTGCATGATAGCACAATACCTCAGTCTGCTTAAGGGCAGTTTTGGGTAAGGACTGAGAAGACCAAGTCTGCAGAGGTCCAAAGGTCTCTGTTCTCCTTCCCAAAATCTCACACTCCATCAACCCATGTCACAGTATCCTTCAGCTATGAGGTGGTACTGCCTCACCATTCATTCCAGCCATAGGCTCTTAAGATCTGGGTTCAATTCCTTGCTTGGCCGCAGACTGAGTGCAAGTCCCTCCAGCACCTGATCTCCTACAGGAACGCTTTGTACCATGCTCACTCCCTGCACCTAAGCCGTGTGGGGATGAACACACCAGAGGCTGTGCGAGACCCGATGGTACCATGTTAAAAGCTGATGAAGCAGCTGACTTGGAGAATCAGTGCCACCTCCTTGAGAAGAAAGCACCGTGGAGTACATTAGAGGCACAGCTAATGACACAACCCCCTAATGATCCTGTTCTTCAATGTACCTGATGTACACAGACTGCTGCAGTAACGACATTTCTCTCCCAGGAAAATCAATGAGGATTCACAGAGGCTCAGCAATCTGCCCAGGTACGAAGCAAATAGAGAAAGCAGGGTAAACAGATACCTTAGTGCCCAGCCATCAAAAACACTTTAAGCTGAGAAACCCACAGAATCAATGCACAGCTTCAGCTGTGGTGTTTCCAATCATGACAAAGGCGCCTGAGAATACATTTAGAAAATGTAAAATCTGGCTTGGCTGGGCACAGATTTGTCACTGCGAAGATCTGACTTGGTAAGATTCCATTTCGGGCAAAATGTTTCGCTTCACTTTCACTGTGTCTGTTTCTTCCCACACAGAAACCATTGTGCAGGTGTCTCTGGGAGAAGCTGTACTTGTTTTTAGATGCTGTGGGTTTTTATAGTCAACGCCAACACTCTAAATACACAGCTTCATGCAATTCTTCTGAGTATCCACCAAGTGCCAGGACAACGACCTTTCAGTACCGTGGCCCTCCAGAAGGTGTTTCCTTCTGTGAAGGTGTTTCCCTTCTGCTCTTTGCCAGTGGTGGGGCAGTTTCACAGGTGAGAGAGGGAAGGACACTTTGAAGGCATTGGAATGGGCTCTGCTACAGACAAATCCCAACTTTCCAGTCAGAAACAAAGGCTGCCACTTATCGCAAAAGGATGCTTTGTACAACACACCACAACCTCTGATTAGTAACATCCTTATAACAGTTATTAGACTCACATTCTTCAGGCCTTAGGTATGTGAAAACTGTCTCCCTTCTGGCACATTCTTGCAAACTGCTAGGCTATAGGGAAAGCCTCTTGAGGAAGTAGCGAACTGTATACCTGGAATACACTTCCCCGGGTCAGGGCTGAGTGTTTGCCCCATGGCAGATCTGGCCTCAGCAACAATTCCCAGCACCAGCAGGAGAAAGGTTTGCCAAACACCTTTTCCTCACCTCACAGAGACAGAAGCATTTGAGAGCAAGACAGTAACAAGCAAAGATGCTCCTTGCCTTGGAATAAGCTACAGTTCAACCTGGAAATGTTGATTAACAACATGCTGCTCTAAGTGCAGAGGAAGCTTTATGTTGCTGAGAAAACAACAGGAGCCTTTTGTTCCCCGGGAAGACTTTATCCTTGAACAGCCTGGCCAGATACAGAGTTGTGATTCTTGTCTCAAGCTGCAAGGGGAGAAGCAACACCACTGAAGTCAACAGATTTAAACTGATACAAAACAAGAAGAGAGTGGGATCCAGACAGCAACGTGTGGTCTTTGTAGGTGGGAAGTTTCACAGCACAGATGGGTTTGCAGAGGGAGCAGGAAGGGGCTTGGCACAGCAGCGCATGGTGCAGGGAGAGCGTGGAAAGGCTGGGTGGAGGGAGGCACCGAGGCGGTGGGAGGGGAAGGCAGAGACATGGGGAGAGGTTGAGAAAGATGTTCTAGCATATTGTGAAGTGGGGTGCTCAGCAGAAGATATAAGCAAGGACAAGAAAAACACCTCTAAATGCCCTATTATTTAAGTAAATTCTAACTTATTCCTGAATCCCTAATTATAACAAACTTGTATCTAGAAAGAAGTGTGGTATGTGTTTGGTTTTACTCTTTCAGAGATAGCAGCTATTTGTAATGAACAAGCCACTGTGGAAAATGTCTGGAAAAACAAGCACCTATTTCTCTCCTTTAGTTTTCCCACCGATTCTCTTGTGGCATCAGGCAGCTCTGTACCTGCCCAGCTGCCCATCCACGCATGGAAATCTGCAGAGGACTTCTTGGAGCTGGATGTGCTTGGATGAGTCATGCCATGCCCTGATGCTACCAAAACTAACTATATCTGAAAGACCTGCTGGTGTGACCATGAACACAACTGCACAGCTGGCAGGGGGAGCCGCAGAAACAAGCCGTCTCATGGCTTCCAACATTTTTACTGCTATTTAGACCAGCTCAGAACTACTGGCAGACAGGCTGCCTTCAGAATACAATTAAATCTACTCAGAGTCAGGGTTAATTGACATGCTGGTAAAAATGCCAGAAGTCTCAGACTCATCTATGCTCTCTCCTCCCTGTCAGACAGCCATTAGTTCTGTACCACTTGCCGTTCTTGCCCCGTCTCCATCTCACACCCACATACACACGCACCCCGTGCTGCAGTGAACACTCCTCGCTCTCCCGCTGCCGGCAGCCGAGCTCTCAGAGCCCCCGGTGTGCCAGCTCCTGCACGCCTGAGCAGGGCAGGATGGAGGGAGGGTGCACGGGCCCCAGGTGGCCACATCTTCCACGGAATTGCAGTGCGCTAACCCTCAGAAACAAAACGTGTCCTGCTGTTTGCTATTTGACATCTCCCCAGAATGGAAATTACTTGAAAAAGCAAATGGCTATGGAGGAATTAGGGGTATGATGTTCTTCTGTGAGAAAGACTACAAGACCCGGACAGTCATTCACAATCACTATTGTTGGGGTTCATCTGTTAACACTGCATATTGCTCGCATAAGTGAATTCTGTCAAGCAAACTGAAATAACCTCTCTCTTTTTCTCTTTAAATATCACAAACAAGTGCACTGAAAAATGTTGCAATTCCTATGGAAACAGAGATGAGCTGTAACCAAAGCCTTACCTCAGAGCATGGCCTTTGCTATCCAGAGTGCCAGACTAAATCAGGCACAGGAAACATGGCAAATCAGGGCCAAATAAGAATTTTGAGTATAATTGTAGAGTAGTAGGCCAACCTAATCCTCAGCGTTATCCAGGAATAAGAAGGAATAGAAAATCTGTGTCCGTATGTACAATGTGAAATAAATTCCCAGACTCAAAACCCACTTCATGGGCTGCAGGCTTCCCACACCTGGGTTAGACAATTATAAAGACTGTTTATCAAATATTCTGGCTTTGAAAATCCATGAACATCTTTGAATGTTCTGAAACCATCGTGATATTTGGCTAGATGCAATATTCGTATTTGGACGGATTTTACATAAAGAGACAAAACTGAAGTTCTGGATACAACACCTCGCTCTCAGCATTTGACTAGATGAGGATGGCTCATATGAACATAAATGCGGCAGCCTTCTCTTGCAATGCAGGAAGCAAACAAATATTTTGAGTCATAAGGGACAAAGCACCTGGCAAAAAAGATGCCATTCAGCCCGGCAGAGAAAGTTACAATAAGAAACAGTGGTTGGAAACTGAGAACAGGTAAGTAGATAGCTATCAAGCAGATAGTTGAAAGCAAGTATCTATTGCAACAGCAAATATGATTAAGCTACCAAGGCTATCTGTGGATTTTCTGTCTCTGGAGGTCATCACATCATGACTGGGAGTCTTTCTGGATAACACCAATCAAACATCAGTTACTGAGCTCAACAGAAAGGTAAATGAGAGTAATTTGAGGGCTAGTATTGCACAAAGCGGACCTAATAACCCCTTTAGCATCAGTGCTATGAATCTATGTAAAAAGGCCAGTCTTCATTATCCATGCTGAAATGAAATACCAGACTTCTATCATGCCTTAATGACTGCATATAATAGATTTACAAAACATTTTTACCTTGCTCCTTATCTTGGAACCTTATTCTTAGCTTATTCTCACCACTTTTCCTCTTTTTTGTTCTGTAGATTTCTCTCCTGTAATCTTATGTGCAGTAGAAAGAGGCGGAAATTAACCTTACTGAGAGGCATAAACGAAGCTTTCTTTCTGTTTTCCTTTAAAATATGTTAACAGATAATTCAGTAAAGGAAAAACAAGGAGAGACAACATATCCTGGTCTGAGGAGCTCAGGTGAGATCCCAAGCACAGTGAAGCCAACAGCAAAACTTCCATTTTAGTGGGGCCAGGACTTCATCTCTGCACATAAAACATGTGGTCAGGCTTGTGTCAAGGATAGGGGAGATTCTGGGTACATGAGTTTGTTTTAAGGAGTATGAGTAAAAATACATGAAGAAAGACTCAAGCAATGGAATAGAAGAGCTAATTTGAGATATATATTGACATTTGGCTTAATCCCTCTCTCCCACTTGGAGTAAAATTTAGGCAAGTGAGAGCTAGACAATTATCACTTAAATGTCAAACGCCACCCTTAGGAAAATGATCAAATAAATACTGAGAGAGAAAAAGAAGTCTTTCAAAAACTGAAAGCTGATGAACAACAGCTAGTATGAATGATCTGTACGTTATGCACCGTACATTTTGCCAAACTTGACTGCCTCTTTGGAGGTTAGTATTTTGTAACTTTATTCACAAGATAGAAATCTGAACAAACATAAATTAGAGATAACCAGAGGAGACACTTGACAAGATCCACTAAAGACAGCTATAACTTCAGTTTGTTTCCTTACTAACTCTTCCTCTCAGGTCCAGTCAGTTACCACATCATTCTCACTGCTGATCTGTGTTGGCTTTTGTACTCCATTTTGTACATGAAAAAAGTAAAATCCATCAGCCAGAAATTGCCATTAAATAAAGGAGCAGTTGTGTGTTGCCAGACGTTCTGCAACGTTTGGAAACAAGAGAATGGCAGAAGAACCCAACCAAAGCAGAGCAAAGGACACTGCTTGAGTGTGTTTCCCTAAATGACTTTAAAAGATATCTAACTTTATTTATATATAAATTTACTTTCCATCCTACTGAACTAGAATTGCATTCTCTCTTAATTGTGGCTTCTGTCCCACATAGAAGGGATTCACTTTACCCACAAACAGTCCAAGGTATGGCATCTGTCTGAGCAACTGGTATCTGTACGAGGTCTGACGGACTCACATCTCATCCGTTCAAGTTTAGGATTACTATCACGTCAGCCCCTGAGTTTCCACGGATTTGCAAGGATTACTTTCCTCCTTCATGGGCAGGAGCTCAAGCTGAATGGGCTGTGTAACTGTGAAGCAGGCCCGAGTGGGTCAGTCTACATCATGCCTACGGAGACCCCCAGAACAAAACACTCATGTTTTTCCCTGGGTCTGTTTCACCTGCCATTTGCTGATTCTAAGTGAGATATTTATGCACTAGAACTTCCTATACGTGATCAACCTTCTTGAGGGATCCACCTAGACTAGCATCACAGCTCCAGATACTGCCAGTACAAGGTGCTTCGCACTTGCTTCAGAGGATATTTCTTTTTAATGACTAATAGTCAGAGATTGACTTCACTTCTCAAGTGCAGAAAGTGTGGTGAATTGATTGCCTGTTGATGTATGTCTCATTTAACCCTCAGTACCCTTGTTAGTCATATGAATGTCTGGGTTCTCTTTTGACTTCTGCTAAACTCCTGTCCTCCCTGCTTTAGGTTCCACATAGAGGACAGTTGTACCTCGTACAGCTTGGTGATTTTCTAAAGCCAGCAACAAAACAGATGTTCAAATGCACCTCAAAGGTAATGAAAGGACAGGTATATTTTAATTCTTATAAAAATACATTTGCCCTGAAAGAGCTAGTTAATTGTGTTAGTTATTTATATTGTGATTTGATAATATGTTTGCCAGAACTTACTGCAAAACATTTATGACAAACACAGAGCCAAACTGATATCAGCAAAGCACATCAGACAAATTGGCAAGCTGGAAGTGTGCCATACTCAGGTGTTGGGAAAATATGCATTAGAGAGAATTTGCTTTTGGTGAATGAACAGACAAGATAAATATTTTCCAGCTCAGGATACAGTTGTGTCACCATAGGCCATACTTTCATTAGACCACGGTTGGCCAATATGTCAGAAGAAAAATGACCCCTCACAGTTGTTTCAGGTAATAATGCCGATAATCCAGCAGCTGAAGCTTTTTATCTGGAGTAAAAACCTCACAGTGCTCTGCTCCACACAGAGGCAGAGGGTAAACTGCTGTTGATGCAACACAGGAACTTCCACTGCTCAGTGGTGTATCATGATGAACTCATCAACATGTTATAAATGTTATAAATATGGTTAAAAACCTTGGGAGCAAATGCTACTTTGCCCAAAAGCATGCGTGTCCAGATAAGAAGGGCAGAAAGACCACAGACTTTGACCGAGAGGGCCACAGTGAAGACAGAGTAACTCTGGAAAAACATCCCAAGAAAAATCTAGGGAGAACTTCTGCACCAAATGCCAGCTGAAAAAGACTGAGCTGCGAGCAATGAAACTATGCCCTGTTGTTTGACTCTTGCTGTCTTCAGGGAAACAGAAGCTGGTGTAAAAAACAGATGAAGAAATCACAGTGATTCCTGTTCTTACTAGCAATTCCTCCTCCTAACTGAAACAGCATACAAGATTGCATAAACGTTCAAAAAGGGGCCAAGTGCGTATTACAAGCTGGTTTGTGATATTTCTTTCCTTCCTTAGCTATTACCCCAAATACCCTGTTTACTGTAATATGCCTTTCACCTGGGCACCCATTCCCAGGGTGTCATGTGAGGCAGCTTAATCACTTTCGTGGCAAACAAGTCAGTACTGTTTTCCTGGGGTAGTAATCAGACCTAAAAAGATCTCCAAAGTGACATTTGTACGGCATTGTTCCTTTTATTTTCCCTTTACAATAGCACCCACTTGCCGTTGCAGTGCCGATTTGGTGTGCAATCTAGGATGCTGTAATTAACTTCTGAACACAGGTCTTTATATTAAGGCATCAACTAAGGTGTAGGAGGGAAAATGATGTATCCTGCTTCATTTATTGCTAAAAATAACAAAATTTCATCAGGAACATGCTGCTTGAATTTGCCCAGAGAGCATATTTAGAAATGCAGGGAAAGCTGCCCTCCTGAGAGCAATACGAAAAAGCTCATTAAAGCTGTTACAAAAGGTGGTTAGACATTTTAAAGCTACGCTGCCCTTCTCTTTACATTGCAGGGTGGCAAGAAGTATAATCTGCTTTGCTTCAGAGAGGAAGAGAATATCATAGAGGGACCCAGACAAAAGTATATTTGAAATATTCTTTCTATCTGCATTATTAATAATGTTTGAATTATTAAAATGTAATGAATTTGAAATAGCTAATTATTTCACTGCTGATACCTTTTTCCTTTGTCATTGCAGTCAGCATGGACAACAGGATTACAATGGAGACTGTTTCCTCTTTTATTCCCAATTTCCCATCTTTGTTTTCCAGCACAGGCATACTGGCTTTCGATAATTCCCTTCCTCTAATTTGCTTTCTGTTTAGCAATGTGGGTATATGGCACAATCATACACAGCTGTAACCTCCCAAACCTTCTGCTCTTACTTCCACTTTCAAGTCTGAGGAACACCAAACTCCAAGAATTTTAATGAAAACTTGAAATGGTATGTTTCTATGTGGTAGCTGCAGCATTTCTCCAAATCATTTTTTCAAACACGTTTACTTTAAATCCACACAAAATCTTAGTACTGGGCACAAATTACTTGACAGTGATTAACCTTTGAAGTGTGTTGGAATTTTACTCATGTTTTGATAATGCTTTATAAGAAAATCAGCCCAAAGGAGGAGTATGCCAACTAACAGAACGCTGTGTTACCCCATTGTTTGAGCTTGTGAATACTGCTTTGACTCCCAGTGTTGTCCTCCAAAGTGCTTGCAACTTTTCTGGCTTGCTAACAGTTGCAAATTTTGCAAGGGTACTCTGTATTCCTACATTCAAATCAAAACTAAAATATTGAGTAGAACTGGGTCAAGGACAGCCTTCTGCAAGATTCTGCTTGAGATGCCCTTTTAATCTGACAGAAAACTACTGAGAAATATTTTTGAGAGAAGTTTATCAAACTGTTGTACACCCACTTCATGGAGATTACATCTAGGCCATGTTTCCTTAGCTCATGTGTAAAACACAGTCCTGTAAAACACGGTCCTGTAAAATGGTCTCAAAACCTCTTTGAAGTCAAGACATATCAGATTGAGACACATCTAGTGGTTTCCCTCAGTAGGCTACTTAACCCTCCAAAAGTAGAAAATCAAATGGAGTTGCCACACATTTGGTCTCATTTATCTATTGACTTTATTGTCTTCCATCTCACTGTGGAACCTTCCTGGGAAATTTAGTGTAACTGGTCTCCATCTTTTGTTACAAAACACCACACTGAGACCAGGACACTGTCAAGCAACAGCGATTTGCCGAACACCCCCCTAAAGAGGCACAGTTGTCCGCTGAGGTAGGTGCCCTGGGTCCATGCAGCAAGCTCAGCTCCTCCACCATGCAGCGGGCTACTCTGCTGCAACTGTGCTGACATGGCCATGGCTTGCCCTGGGAAGAACTACATGGAAACAACAACGCATCCAGGTAATTAATTCTCCTGTTTGGCTTCCAGGGATGGACATGGAGGATACAGCTCAGCATACACACTTGTCCCCTCCAGCCAGCCCACCTCCACCCCTGCCAGCCACCCCTGCCGGGAAGGGAACCTCCAGACAAAGTGCTGTGTTCCTACACCAAAGGAAGAAGCTTCTTCCATATCTGGCCTGGACAATCCAAGCCAAGGCAACCACTCTTGGCTGTCAGGGATGGTGGTGAATCACGTACCTGCCCACTCCTGCTTTCAATACTCCTGTTACAAAGGAATACCCAGTCACTCGTTAATACTCTCATTTGCAGCAGGGAAGCTTTCCTCCCATGCCTCCTTCCCCCCCCCCGCCCCCAAAAAACAACACCACCTTGAGCCAAAATGACTGACGTTTAGCAATTGTTCACTATCTGCTGTCTTGATAAAGATCTATGACAGCACAGAACAAGAGTTACCAGGACAGGATTTTTTCTTGTGTTGCATAAAGTTTTTCATGAATCCGTACCTCTTTTTAGTGGCAGTGATTAGCCAATTTACTACAGATGATTTGTAGCAGGAGTAGCATGGCCTCTTTGTCAAGGTTGAGAACTTCCCAGTACTAGGTTCTGATTAATGTACAGAAATCAATAAAAAACAACTACAATCCACTCTGTCCCTGAAAATCCTACAAATTAAGCACAAGAACCCACAGAAAGGCCCAGCAAATATAGGAGGAGAAAACAATGTAAGTGAAGAGGTTATGATGAGCACAAATAAAAATCAGTTGAGAAGATACAATCTCTCAAGCTACTGCCATGTGGTTTACAAGATACCCTGGCAGAGATGAAGTTGACCTAAAAAGGTTGTGCTTGTCCTGCATATTTCAATGAGCCCATATTAAATAAAGGACCAATCCTGCCAACGCTTATCCATGTGAGAAATGGTCTGATTACCACCCTAGACATGCAGTCTGGTTATCCTCTGCATGGTCATACCAGGCCTATAACATTTTAGTAATTTACTATTTTTAGTGACTTGATATTAATTTTGCCATACTTCTTTTGGAAAACAATGATGTTTAAAGGTAACTAAGCAAATAATAGCATTTTTTAACTAGACCAGTCCACAAAGAGACTCTCATACTACAGATTTAATTATGACATTTCTACTTGATGAAAGAAAAGTTGGGTGCAATAGGTAAACCTTCTAATATGCTTAGCCAGGACACGCAGATTCTCTGCTATACATCTCCCACAGGCTTTTATTTCCAAATCAAGAACTAAATCACTTTGGAAGTGTTCTGAACAGCTAATGTAAAAGGAAGCATTCAGATACTACATTGTCCTAAGGCTGCAACAGGGAGTGAAGTAGGCCACCTTATTTGTTGCATCTTTAGGTCAAGGATGTATCTGAATCTAAAACAGGTTAGTGCATAATTTTCAAATCAGTAAAGAAACAACTATGCGGTTATGTCCTGACATAATGATATTGTATTTTAACGATACAACTACACATTCTGAGATCTGGACAGAACTACACCACGCTTCCTCCACCAGAGCCCAGGACATGAAGATGTTCCACCACACTGCTCTAGCAGCGCAGGCTGCCCCAAAGCTTTCAGAAAGCTGACAGCAGTCCTGTCTATTCTTGAGACACTGGAGCTAAAACACACCAAGCATATCTTGTGGTTGCTGTGGAGTGAGGGAGAGTGGGCTCCTTGGTCTTGTAGATGCTGCTGTGACTGTTTGGGGGTTGCTGGAGATGTATGACTGCTAGATGCTTGCACTCATCTGGAACCTGGCTAATAAGAGGTATTGTAAAGGTGCTTTGATTTATTTATTTATTTATTTATTTACATACACACACACCCCCATTATATTCATCTGCACATCTCTGAGGGAGGTGGCCAGAACTTACAGATGTAATTTACTGGACTTCTGATTTTGTTTGTACTACTATAATACCATAATTCTACAGGACATGGAGTACGTTCTATAAAATTGACTCAGTGAGAAATGACTGAGACATTTTCATGATCATTTCAGCCAATATTGAATAAATTATTGAGAGATGTTTTAGTAATTTAGTAAGAATGTTCTTTTTATATTTCATTTGGACGATAATAAAGCATGAGGATATGGCATGGAAAAAATGCTTTTGTTTACTTGTAGTCATATATTTAGTGTTTATGCTTTTATTTCTTCTCACAGAAGAAAATTTCTGTGGTACATATACTAGCATACATGAATGTTTTGATGTTACCTTTGATACTTACCAATTGTATGTGAACCACTTAACTTTACCAGGGTATTTATAACGAAATACAGTCTAAAAGCAAAAAATCTAGGCAGGCCACCCTCCTCCAATAATAAAGAAAGAAAAAAGTAAAACTTTTTTTTTCCCCTGCCATAAGATTGGTTTTAAATTGCAAATAATGAGTGTTATTTCTGTTTTAGGCTTCTGGGGAGAGTCATTCCAACACCAGAATTTCCAGGCTGTGAGAAGGAATTCCTATTTTTAGGCTCTTTCAGACCAGTCAAGGGATTCTACATCTGCCCTTAGAGCTGTGTACATAATATCTCAACCTCTAGCAGGCCAGGAGGACATCAAGGTGAGCAGCATCTGCTTCAGTGCACAATGCCAATATGGATCTAAATATGTATTTCTGAATACATCCTATAGAACCCATTGAGAAAAAAGACTACTTCAGAGTTCAGCACATACAAAAATTTTAGTCCGATTCTTTTTAATGGTTTCTTTTCAGAAGACTACATAATAAATGAACAACTCAGCCTGAAAGTCTGCATTTATGAACTTGCTGTGGAGCAGGGTCAAAGCACTCTGTACAAATACTGGAAAACCTGGTTCTAATTAAAGCAGACCTCTCTCATAATGAATCGATGTCCAGGTGTGCAACAGGCTTCCCACAAAGAATAATAGCTTCTGTTAGTTCCCAAACAGCACAGACAACAGACCTTGCTCACCTGCTCCTCAGCAGTTTCTTTGACAGATCGATACAGAAACCGCAAGCCTGGACCAAAGTACAGCAGAATCGATACTACGAGAAGATCCCACTTCACCAGTGCGACAGATAATGTCAAGCCTGCAGCATTACCTTGGCTGAGTGAAGAGCAATGGCTGATGATAACATTTTGTATTGTTTAAATATACATTTTATAGCTAAAAAAAAAAAAGGGGGGGGGGTGCTTTAGAAAATTTTAAACAATGCCATGCTATCCTATCCCACTCCAGTTTTATGCTTGTAAAGACAGCCAAGTTTGCATTTAAAGACACCAAAACTAATAATAACTCTGCTGGGACTTCATCCAGAAAGGAGCAGACCCAAAACAAAACCAGCTCAGAGCAGCCTGTTAATTCTGCTGCGAAATGGCTCGTGACTTGACAAAAGCAAGCCTACATTTTAAATCCTCTGTTTCGCGGGAAGGGCTGGGGATCCAGGCAGAAGACACGTTCGCTGATCGGCATAACAACCGCCCCATCTAGCGTATCGGCCTCACGCAGCAGCAGCCTCCTGGCCCTGAGAAATCTGTCGCACACAGCTTTCCCCCGGCAGTCAGCCTTGCAGCTGGAGAGGTTCAAGGAGCTAGACAGGTAAACTGGCCGAACAGATCGGTGGAGGTGGCAGGCAGCTGGGGGTGCAGACGACCAGGGGGAGCTGGGAGCGTGCGGTGCAGGGCGTATGCTGGGAGGGGGGAAGCTGGTTTGGTGGTGACAAGGACGGATTCAGCAGCAATCCTGAGGATGTTCTTTGCTCTGAAGCATAGTCCCTGTTTTATGGCAAAATATCCTATTTCAGCTTTGCACTGATAAACCTGAGCATCCTCACAAAAGCCAAAAAGCCTCACTTCTCCAACTTTTTTCCATTTCCCTGCTTCTGCAATGGGAAAGCTACCTAAGTTCTTGAGCCTTATAAAACTGGAAATACCATGAACAAAAGCAACAGAAAGCTCCATTACTTATACATTCATTGCATAGGCAAAAATAAAAAGGAATACTCACAAGAGCGAAACTATCTTCAAGAAATTACTTTAATGCAAACAAATTGTTTAAAAGCACCAGCCTTCTCACTCGCTGCTTTCTGTTGCAGACACAGTGCTTTTAGGCTGTTAGAAAATCCTGACTGATGGACAATTTTACTCCTCATCTTTTCTGGGGATAAAGGGGAAGAAGCAGAAAAGAATAAAATGATTTTTCTAGCCAAAAAAAAAAAAAGTCATTTGCTCTTTTTGTGGACATAATGGTGGGATTACCAAAGAACCATAAAATAATGGATTGAACTAATTACTTCTGTTCCCGTTGGGATTCTTTCACATCTTAAACCCTCTCCATTTTCCTTTGCTATCTAAGTCAGTACTTTTTTCCTCCTAGATTTCCCCACACCCTTCCTACTCCTTTTGATATCATAATAAAAGGACTAGCTGAATGGAGGACGATAATATCCTTCATGTTGGAGAATAAGAGCCAACATGCTCCTCAGTCCCTCTCCCAGGAAGAAGAGGTGGGAATAACTCCATGCATCGTGGACAGTCCCACCCTCTTCCTGTCCTTAGCTAGGTAACAAGGAGCCCAAGCAGGTCTCTCTTCCCACAGGGAGACCCTCCTGCGTGAAGCTAGGCTGCCTGCAGACCCTGCGTCCTCAAGCGTACCTTCATAGGGCTTTCACAGAAAAAAGTTAGAAGTCGCTATGTAACATAACATTACCTACTCTGAAATGGTTATAGATGCTTGCTTATAAATGCACTTGCTCCTTGTTTAATTTCCCTTGGAAAACAATCTCTCGGTAGTTAGGATGGTACATTTATTTTGATCATTACTAAGCCTGGGCAACCACAAAATTTTTTAATAAGTCTCAAGTCTGTTTAAATTAGGACTTTCTTGACAGACTGGAACTGGGGGAAAAAAAAAAAAGTCTCCCAAAGGCCCCCAGAGGACTGTGATATTGAGCTACAAGTCACCTTGGCTTTGTAAAGCGTTGTGAAGTGGCCTTCCTGGGACAAAAGCTGCAGCAATATGTTTCAGCCTGGGCCAAAGCCCTTTGAAGACTACAGCAGCACTGCCAGCCACAAGTGTATGAACATGAATCAGGCCTCCAGAAACATGAGGATGACCTAGAAAGTATATTATAACTTAACATATTATAACTTAATTTAGAATAATAAAAAAAGAAAAGTAGATTTCTGTGTCTCTTCCTTCTCATTTCTGAGTGCCTGGGCATGACAGGATCGTGTTTTCAGAAGTTTTCTGCACCAAAGCAGCCCAGCAGCCATTAAAAACAACTGAGGATATGACTATAAGAGCCAAACCAAAACAGCAATGAACGCTGGAAAGTCATAATGAAATCTCAAGACCAGAAACGCTGTGCTAGCCTTCAGTGGCAGCGTCCTGCTGGGTTAAAAAGAAGGGGACCGCGCAGGGGCCGAACACGGGCCTGGGGTGGGCCGCAGCCCCAGCGAAGGCTTGGCTGGACCAGGCTGGCACGCCGCCACAGCCCGAGCCACCTGCTCGTTCGGAGAGTGCTCTCTCTGCTAAAAGTGCTGTGTCTTCTTTTTCTCAAAGCCGGTGCATTTGCTGAGAGATCAAAACGTCCGCGTTATCTACTAACGTTACACCGAATACACCGCAATAGGAGGAGAAATGTCAGCACAAACGGGAGGAGGGACAGGAAGTGGGTGCCCAGCATTTTCTCCTTCAGTGGCAGTCTGAAGCATGGTGACCAAAACCTGCCTCCCCGTTCAGAGCCAGGGGCCATGTGGGCAGCCTTCAGCCTTTCTCTTGCAGATGCCTGATAGGTACCGAGTCCTTCCTTACCTATGACTGCATACCTGTATTTTCTAGCAGAGAAAGCAATGCTCCACCAGCCTGACAGCTCGATGTTTATACTTCAGTCATTTAGACAAATGGCATTTAAACGAACTGGGCTGAACTGAAGGTGGTAATTATATTGTTTCATATACGCACACATCATTGTACCAAGAAACTGTCAATCACTATGGACAGGGCATACTGAATACATTCTTATTCCTTGCATGTCAGGAATTCTCAGCAGAAGAACCTATACTGCAATTTTACGTATAAAGTATGCTCCTCTACTATAAACCACCCTGCAGGTCTGTATCAAAGTATTTCTAGTCCCACTACCCGTACGACTCAAGCTATATTCGGTGCTGTTACAGAAATTCCTGGGCTCAGAGCAATAAGCTCTGGGAAATTGCACTCTTCAGAGCAGTACCGAGGGAAGATACTCCATTAGAAGACAAGCAAGGAATTTTGGTTCCCTGAAACACCCTGGACTTTGCTGCAGGAGTCTTCAGCGTCAGAGTGAATCACACAGACATCTGACATCTACCAAATGCCAATGAAACTGGCTTCTGACGTCTCCTCAGTACAATTACTACACTGGCCAAACTACTTTCATAGTAATCCCAAACTGCCTCAAAACATGAAAGCCATTGCTGCAACAACTCTGTTTCAAGAAGATTAAGCTCCCACTAAAAAATAGAGATTAGGCCTATTGGAAGGTATGCATATTTTGATAGCTTTTACTGACATTTAAAAGGATTAGTATCAGAAACCATTTGCATGCATTTTTCAAACTTGTGTCCTTTTTATAAATGTGCATAATCTGAAGCATCTAATCCTGAGTCTGAGAGAGATGCGTATTTTCTATTTACAGAGCTCTTTCTGGATTTTTTCTCCCTCATTGTTATGATAATCAGTGTTTGTACAGAAACATTTTGGATCAGACCTCATTTGCTTCACTCATGATATGCATAAAGTTTAGTTTTCTGGGGCTTATTTCCTCTATGGACTATATGTAACTGAGACAAATTAACAGAAGCAGACCGATGGAGTTCCAACAAACATTAGAATTCAGTTCACTAATCAGTGCCTGAACTAAAATCTCCTTGGCATCACATCTTTAAAACTACCGATGGGCTTAGAAGGCAGACAAAATTTATTTGATGGACTTCTCACTGCCAAGATCCTGTTGCCTAGAATTCACCTAAACATTCACCTATTTATATTTATCTTAATCCTAGGGTAAAGGTGAGTATAACACAACTCTTAAAAACACATGGGGAGAATTTCCTTTGTTTCACCCTTTCACTTCTCTCATCTTCTTGTCAGCTATTTCTTGGCTGCTCCAGAAGATCTCTTCCCATCTCATTTGCTTCCCTCTGCCTTTAAAGGGGCTGGAGAGGACACTCTGCCACAGATGGGGACACAGATGTTGCTCTTCTGCCCAGCCAAAACACAAGATTCATCTTTACCTCCTTAGCCCACTGTGTGGTTGGTCTAAACACACAATTAAAAACAAAACAAACAAAACAACAAAACAAAAACAAACAAAAAACACCACAACAGCAAAAGACTGTCCCTTGCCACTGCAAAACCATTTCTTTTCACATCCTTTTTAGTGCATTTGCAGTTTTGATTCTGAGTGCCTCCAGCAGGGTGGCTTCCCTTGGTTCTCCCAGGAAACTATTCCCCAGCCCAACAAATCTCACTCCCAAGAAACCTCTTTTCTACACATTCCTTTCTACCCTTTCACCACTTTTCCAGTCTTGGCCTAGAACTAGGGCAACCAGTACCTTCTTCCCCACAGAGTTTACAAAATAACGCAATAAAGTTGCAAAAGCTGTGTGCTCCACTGAGTTACTTTTACTTGACAGGAATTAATGTGATACCAGCTTGTGTGCTTCTTGCAATAGATGATTTCTAATTTTAATAAATGACAACTTCTCCACCAAAGTGCAAAAACATCCCAAACAGACAGTATAATTACAAACTTCACAGAAGACATAGTAAAAGAAGCACAGAAAGCCCTTCCATAGACTATTGACACCAAGACCAACCCTAACAGATCTTTCTCACCCTGAATTCAGCAGACCCATTACAGACATCTTTCCAGCACTCACTCTGTCAGAGATGTTCCCTCTATCTTTTTAAGACACCAGCAACTGCGTAATTTTAGACATTGTAAAAAAAAAAAAAAAGAAAGAAAAAAGTGGTTTTGTTTGCATTTTACTTAACCCAGCCTGAGTTAGGAGCGATTACAAAGTAACTGCCTTGCTTGCTATTAGGCAATGATCTTGCTCTCTCGAGATTGCGTGCCACCCTCCATCGCCCAAGGTCCGGGGAAGCCGCGGAGCTGCCTGCCTCCCAGCGCTGCCCTGCGGCACCAGACAGGCGCTGGGTGTCCCCGTGGAAGCTGCAGGGGGAGGAACTTTCCTCCAGGGTCTGGTGACGGTGAGGAGAGCTCTTTGACACGGAGCCTAAAAAGGGCCGGCAGCACGTCTGAAGCCCCGAGCTCACCCGAGGTCCATCAGCCGGACAGCTGAAATGAAGTAGTTCATGCTTGTTTCCCTCCAGGCCTGGCTGATTCTGCATGAGAAGGACGCAGCTTCCAGTTGCTTTCTGATAGACCGCTAAATGCACAAGCTATAGTCCAACGCGCTCTTTTGGAGGACGGTTGTGACCCTGATATGTGGTGGCTGCGGGGAAGGAAACCCTCTTCGGCAGAAATATTTCCCTCTCTGGAGAGCAGTTTTAGAAACCTTCTGTATTCTTTTTTTCAACACTGCTCCTGCCCTTCCTCTCACAATTTAACCCTAGATGGACTTAGCTGAAAAAGCAGATTCTGCTTTAGACCAAGTTAGAAGGCACTGGCCTTCTTCTTAAAGGAGAAAAATGATTAATATGTACATTTTATACAATACTAATAGCTCTATTAGAGTTTAAAAATATGTTTGTCTATAGTTTTGTCCTAGAGAAAAACCTAATGTACCATGCACCCAGTGACAAACATCCATACCACACAGTAGAATGAGTGCTGTTGGTTTGTGAGCTGGAATCGCCTACACAATCATGTATACATTAACTTGCTCACCATGTGAAGATGCCATTGGACAAATCCCAAGTTGATTAGATAAATAAGAGAAAGCTCTGAAAATGTATGCATCAGTCCTTTGGAAATCTTTCTCCAAAATGATTTGTGCTATTTGCAGATCAAAAACCATTGTTTACCTCTCAACTTCCAAAGAGTATGACAACATTCATAGCAGATGTGCCTCCAAAGAAATAAAGAGCTGGGTGGCATCATATTTTTTGGATTTGCTATTCACTGAAATGAACATCGTGTGAAATATTGCCATTCAGTTTTATTTGCAGGAAAGTGTAATAGGAAGACACCATTTTTTAAAAAAAGTTCAGGACTCAAAAGTCAAAAGGACAGAAGAGAGATGCTGTGTCCCTGGGGAGCTGTAAGTCTCCCTCTCCGCTCACCCCTAAGAACGCGGAGTTGAGAGTCTATTCAGTGGAACACTACAAAACCAAGCTATGAAAGCAGCATACCATGCTCCGCCCGTGGGGTAGAGCAGTTAATGTCTTGGGACGTTCTCAGAACTGCCACTAGTCCACTATAGATGACGCTTGCTCCAGTTGTGTAAGTAGAAGGACGTATTTCAAATCCAACCACTCTGAGCTTGCCATAACTGCTTTTAATCAGAAAAGAAAAATCAGAATTATGTCTTGTAGACACTGCCTTTTCATGCTGTGCTTTGGTAGCGCTCATCTTCTTTCAGATTAAAAAATTCACTGTTTCAGCAGTGGTTTAAACCACTAACGTTAGCTGTCAGCAGTGACACTGGGCAAGAGTGGAAATAAAAAAAAAAAAAAGATGACTGCTAATTATCCTTTCACTCACAAAGTTTAAATATAGCTGCTCCTGACTGCACACAAAGAAGGCCTGCAATTAGGACACATTCAACTGCAAATGTACCACAACCCCTTCTTTACTGTGCTTGTAGATGATACAAGACAATACCTCAACACCAATTCTAGTCAGTGCCTGTAATTTTCTTGAGTATTGTGTATATTAGTTGCAGATGTATCTCAAAAGCTGTGGTTCTCCACCAAAAATGGAAGAAGAAAACATGCATGCACTAGGGGGGGTACCTTTGTTCAGCATGCTCTCTAGGGCCTGGCAGGTGGATGGGGTCCATGAAACTGTTACAGTGAAATTTCTGTGCCAGGGAAATTCTCACACTTCTCTGCTGCTTTTGTTCCTACTCCTGCTCCCCAAATCAGAAGAAAAAAGAAACCCATATATTGAATTTTCATATGATGAAACATTCTAAAAATCTTAGAATAATTTTTCAAAGTGACAAGTTGCCATTTTCAAACTTTCTCAGGTATTTCTCCTGAAAATGCAGAAATGTGACTGAAATCAGAACCATTTCTACAAAAAAAAGTGGATATTTACTAGACCTTATTTCAGCAGGATACATTTGTATTCAAAATATATTTGCTAACGTAACAACTTTAAATAATGTAAGGATCATGCCAGAGTTCAGCCTTTTCCTGATCCTCACCACCTTGCCAATGCTCTGAAGAATTTCTCCTCCGTTTCTAACATTCAGCAAACTCCCCCCCTACCCCCCCCCCCCTTTTTTTTTTCAGAATTTTAGGAGATGATATTTTCCTTCCCAACGAATTCCTAAAATTGAATGATTCTCTGCTCTCCTGTTCAAATTCTGACTTCTACCATCCTGTGTCAGTCAGCAAACAAACTTATGTTTTCAGGTTCCTCACATCTCAGTCCCTGGAGCCAAAGATCTTCCAACATGTGGGAAGCACTGGAGTGCATCAGACTTGAATGGGCGGGCTACAACCTAGCAAATGCATAGCCAGACCTAGACAAGAGATCATCAAAAGTGGTATGTGGGCTATCAACAACATGCAAATGAGCTTTATTGGAAGTTGGGGAGAATATAGAAGAGTAGCTAGTAGGGGGAAGGGAGGGAAAGAGGGGGGAGAAGGTGAAAAGAAGGAAGACATGGGTTCCTGGTATTTCTGGCATAGTTTGTATAGGAAAAACCTGGGTAAAGGTGCCAAAACTGAGCTACCACCTGATGCATCCAATTAAAAGAAATAGCATGTGGTACTGTGCAGCTGGTCAAATTCCACAAGTGGGAGCCAACATAATTTGTGCGTGAGACTGAAGTCTAGTCTGAAGCTGAAGGGAAAGAAAAAGTAACGGCTTTTAATGAGGCTCCATTCTCCCCAAACAAGTTCTTGTTCTTGACACTGTAAATTGTGCAAGTGTTAAAAAATGTAGGGCAAGCTGTAAAATATGTTTAATTAAAAATAACCATTCAATACTACATTTTCTGAAAAATACAACTTGTAGTGAAAACATGTTCACTGTTTCAATGAGAAGTCATGTACATGCAGTGTTTTAGCATTTGAAGAGTAGTCACATTGCCATCTCTGGCAGAACATTTCCTCTTCCACGTTCATCTTCCAACCCCTAGCTATTTGGCTGTGTGTTTCTCTGAATACAGCAAAGCCATTTTAACACAAGAAAGGGGAAGGGCAATCCGAACTGTGCCAGAAACATATAAGAAACATGAGAGAGAAGAGAGGATTGAAAAGTATCTTACCATCCAAACCGGCAGCGGTTTAAGCTGCTCCTTAGCCACACTTCTTATGAAGTACTCTACCTGAGGGCAAGGCAGACTTGCAAAGTTTATTGGCTTTGAGTTAATGAAGTTTCGGGCTATATTAAAGTACTTGATACTGATAGAATTTACTAATATTTCACTGTTTCAGCCTTTCAAAACTCAAAAATCTCACTAACACCAATGGTGCTCAGAATTCATACAACACAATGTATTAAAAGTCCACTTTTGCATCAAAACTGTGTGATCGGGAACAACTTTTCTCAACTGACTATATAGGGAAGTGTTGGCTGCCTATAAACTCTGCTTGTGTTTCAGGAATATCACGATGCCTTCCATATGAATGAAAAGCAAGAGTATCTCTTGTTGTAGTGTTTTTTAAGACTGACAATTTTAAGACTTTTTTTTTTAAGATTGACACAGAAAAACTAAAAATTAATTGAACTCAGAACAGTGAAATCAGGATTTTCTTCTGGATATTTTTCCTTTTGTACCATTTGCTTTGTACCTGGGAAAACTTTGGCATCTGTTAAAAATGCCAATAAATAAATAAATAAATAAATAAATATGCCAATAAAAATAGCAGCATGCTAGGTAAAATGCTTGGTTAAAAAAACATTACTACAGAAGACATCTTTGTCATCTGTTGGAATATATTCAGTGAGAACCACTAAAAATTCAGAAGCAAGACTAATACTGGTGTTAGTTAAAAAACTGAAATCCTACAGGTTTTCTGGCACTGAAAAGATTCCCACTTCAAAAAGTAAAAAGGAATAAAAATGTAAATTCTTCACCAATCTTCCAAAAACCTGCCAGCCACCCCCAGCCCTTTGACCTTAAATGGTGTCTGTCTTTCTGGCTGCAAAATAATGGCCAGAAGAGCAGGCTGGGAGAGGGCGAGAAAGCTATATGGTGTATGATAATGATGGAGTTGACTAATGAAACATTCAGGTTTTAAAAACAAATCAAATTTTTTTTTTAGAACAAATTACTTACATTCAGCAAAAGAAGGAGTAAAAATTCTTCTTCAGCCACTTTTCAAATAACTTATTCCGGCTTCTGACTTGAAGTGCAATCTGATACTAAATGGTTACTTGCTAGAAGCCACACATCAGCAGGAAGTGCTAAATGCCAAAGGGCCTTGAGAAACTAAAACACACACAGTGGCAAAATGCTGAACAGATCACTGAGTGAGCTACTGATCTGTTGCTGCAAAACACGCATTCAATCATATGCTGCAAATGTTTGCAATCCAATTTCTACTTAGCCAATCACGATGATTATTACCACATTTAGAAAATACTCTTTTTTAATCCTGAGACCAAGTCTGAATATTTGGTTGTAAAGTTGTTGTTCCAGAAACTGTGTCACGTGTAAATGACACACAGTATACATCCCCTGTATTTGTAAATCGAGTTCCTTAATCTTGACACTTAGGCTAGGCTAATATCAAGAATTTACCCCAGTTATTCTGCAGGGGCTGGTGTGGAATAATGTCTTTCAGTCCAGTATAAAGCAGGCAGATTCTTCTTTGTATAATACCGTACAAACTCATATTAGAAATGGCTGGCTGTGTTCTGAGGCGCAATGCTTCCCTGCACGCCCACCCAATCTTATAAACTACAATGGTTTTCAGGCAGACTTAAACTTTTTCAACATATGCAGTACAAACTGTTTTATTATTCCTGGATTCTTCCTCAGCACACTTTGGAAACCACAAGTTAAGGGTAAGGATGACGGGAATCAGATTTAACATTATGCATGATGGTCTAAGCACTTTTCCGGACAATTACAAAGAAGTAAATGCTCCGATTGTATAAGTACATGTCAAATTGCACATGGTTATGATTGCTGCCTATTCCTAATAGTTCAAATTTTCAAACTGATGGGAAAATATCAATGTGGATTTAGGGAAGTGACACGCTCCAGTCACGGTTGTTGAGTTTAGTTTCTAAATCCACAAGAATGATGATTTGTCTTAACTTTGAATATAGTTTTCTACCCTGAATTATCTGCTTTATCTTGCAAAATTCTGTATTTTGATTTATGTTGTAAACAAGTCCTGCTTTGATAGGATGGAGAAACATGTCTTCCCGTAACTCCTGTATTTTCATATAATGTACCAAAATCAGCTGCTTTAGTTGTGAGTGTACTTCCACATCATGAGGCTGTGTCCCCCGCACCCCTGTGTGACGAATGACAGACACAATCTTCCTAACAACCCTCCCAAAGCACATCTGATGCCTTCTTTACAAACACTGAACTTGATTCCCATAGACCTTGGCAGGAGTCTGGCTTGGTGTATATGGCAATAAGATCCAAGAAACTGGAAACTGTAGCCATTTTGGCAAATATTTGTACTAGCGCAGAGAGAAATACAGGCAAATATAAACAGCTACCTACCTACCCATGATTTATCTTTTTCCCTAGGTTCTATGCCCCCAGATAGCCAAGTCCACTTCTAGAGTAAGAATTTTTCAGGTTTCACTCTTGCTAGATGCTAAAATACCTTCAGCTGTCAAAAACAGTTTATTTCTTTTGGATCAGCCAAAAACTTTGTACTTTACTTTAAGAATAGACTCTGAAATTTGTCATATTTGCAAAATGGAGCACTCTGTTTATGAGAAGCTCCAATATGTCCAAAATTCATCTATTTCCTTCCCATCCAACATCAGCCACTCTAATGCTCTAGTCACCACATGAATTCTTCCCCGGCTCTTCACTGAAGCGGGTCATTTAAGCTGCCTTTTCACCCACCCTGTTCTAGGGTCAGCAAAAGGTGTAATCCTAGCTGTTACTCATTATCATTTTGAGTAAGTTAATGCACAAAAGACCACTTTGCTAACCAAAAGCTCCCAGAATAAACCTGGGATGCAGGAGGTGTGAGTCAGGACTGCCATTTTCACTCAGCCTTTCACTGTTTGCACCTGACGTGTGACCTGATACATTGGTGAATTGCTGTCTGAATTCTCAGGTAGTTTTTTTCATGTCATCAGAAAGGCAGGAAAAAAAGCATGAAAGGAATGGAAACAAGCGTTAGGAGCTCACCTCTCTATCTGAAAGGTGCACTTCTTAGCAGTGGAAAAAATTATCTGAAATGTCTACTTCTTGCTAAAAAGACCTCAAGAGGAACTGCAACAATATAACAGTGTCAATCACACAGAGTATACTAAATGGAGTGGAGAAATGGGTGTTTTTTTGACTTCTGGTCTGAGAAGTAAAGTTCCCTTTTCACAAAGATGCATCTCACCACAAACCTCACCACCTTCAGAATAAAATGCAAGACTCTTTGCTTCAGGCTGTATAGCAAAACCCACAACAAGAGAGCAAACCGAAAACTGCCTACACGGACATGCAGATAAAGACCGGGCATGGCTACATGTTGGCTGCGCACCGCAGCAGCTGGGGTTTGTGCCTGAGGACTGTCACAAGCTGAACCGCAGGAGGCTGACACAAAACAGCAGCATCCCCCTCCGCCTGGGGCCCGGGTCCCACCACTCCGACTGAGAGCTGCCCTCAGCCCCGCGGCCAGCAAACCTAGGTTGTGCATGACTTCTGGGCATGTATTTGAATAGCGCCTGCATTTCAAATGCAGTTTAGTCCCCATCTACGCTGGGCAAATCAAGAAAACCAGCTAATTTGACCTGCCTGTCAGGTGGGTTTAAGTCTAATCACTCCATGTGAAAGGCTGCCGAAGGGTTTGTAATCCAGCAGCGGTCTCGGAGTGGCTCTCATGATGCTCTGAAATTTTAGGAGAACGTTTTCTCCTCACCAATCTCGTAGAGATGCTGTTACAGCCCCTCACAGCCCCTGGTCAGGTGGGGCATGCCAAGATGTTTAAGTGATTCACAGCTATGCCTTCCACAGAGCTGACGAACTTTGATAACATTACACCTTCTCAGGTTATAGATCAAAAGCCTAGGTTGTGCTACCCTTACTCATGATGAGGATCACCTTTTTCTTCCCAGGGTCTCACCAGAAGTAGTGTCTGAAGGTAAAGGTTAGGCCTGACACAAGAGCGGGTGATGTGATGCAGCCCAGAGAGGGAAATTAAGTAATCTACTACAAACCCTAAAAGAAAAGGCCAGCTTTAAGAAGAAGGGGAAAACTGAAAATATACTTTCCTCACAAACCGGACTGCAGCTGATGAAGTGAGATTCTGTACAGTGATACCAGGAAGTTGCTGCTTTCAGCACATCCTAGCAGCAGAGGAAGGAGTGGGGGTAAGAAAGCGAAGGCAGCACAAACATCGGGAGAACCTCATCAGACTCATTGTGCTAATGAGACATGCACAGTACTGACCTAGAATAACAGACAGATGGATTTTATGAGCTGCTGCCAAAGGTGCTTTTAGAAAGCCTATTGTGTTTTCCTTAGCTACAAGGGTCCCTACAAATATTGTCTCTTGACGGATCCTGCATTGAGAATGGTGGGTCAGGAGGTGGCAAAACGATGATGTGAAATGTCGGTAGGTAGTAGGTTGGTAGGTACCAACCCATCACTGCTGGAGCGTGAGCAGACAAAATCGTCTTCTCAGCACAACCAGCATCAGAATCTACAAATCAAAGAAAAAAAAAAAAAAAGTGCAACAGAAACTGCAACTTGTGACTTTAACAGCTGGAGCTGAACCACTCTAGGAACAGGCAGTAAGCAAACATTTTGCAGGTTATTTAAAATGCAAGTTGTTCTTTTCTAAATGGGGCAGCTGGAGCACAGGTAACATCTGATGTAAATCCGTGACCTACTTTAAATTAATCAAATGGAAAAGCTAGTGAAAGAAGTAGAAGCAATAGTAATTATAAGGCTCGTATGGTTTCCCTAAGTGCTTCACATTTCTGTTCCCATTATGGTTGCTCTCCAGGTTAGTGGGGGAATGAAAAAGCAGGTTATTTTAATGGCATCTCTGTGCAAAAAACAATTCTCTAACCACCATGTTAAAAATTAAACAGCTTTCAATCTTTAATGCATGCTTTTCTTTTTAAAGAGGGAATCAACAGTTGTGTACCAGCACGTAAGTATTTTTGTTGTGCCTAATGAGCAGCTGGAAAAAAATACAGGAAGCAGCAATGGAGAAAATACAGAATGAAAGAAAAATTTTTGAAGAAATAAAAACCAGAGAAAGCAACGCTTGTCACTTGCTGGCAGGAAGCACATCCTCAAAATTAAAAGAAAAAAAAACTAGTAGGGCAACAGGGAGGCCTAAATTTTCTATTTGAGAAGCTACGAATAACAATGCGGCTTTGGAAACACCACCATTTTTACCTCCACTGGATTTGCCATTCTCATTTAATGCACCCAGCTCATTACTAGTAGTCTTCAAAGTTAAGCTGACAACCAAGATATGCTAACATTGACATAGTCTCAGCCTTGTCCACCTCTGTGATGATCCCTCTGTGTCCAGGTTAAGATATCTTGTGTATGCATCGAGTTGTAGGGTGTTGTTCAGCAGGACTCTTCCAGACGATGCACCTTACACCTAAAAGTAGTCCTCTCTGGTTTGGTCACACCACCGGCACTTCCTTCCTCCCCATGCCCTAAATGCGCTTGAATGTAACTTATAGTCAGCAATAGAAAAACGTAAAGCAGAAAATGAAGCAGAAAAGGTGACATAGGCTTCTTTTTGTTTGCAGCCTCTGGCCCCACAAGTTGAATCCGCTACAAGCTCCTTGCTCCTACGTGACTGTGCAAGTTTTCCCTCCCTCTCTGCTCATCAGGCAGGAGGCGTCGAGCGTAGCCGTATATTTGAGCTTCCCCAAGCAAGTGGTCTGCTTCACCTTAATGCCCCCTGAGGAGCAAAGGTAAGAGAACGCTCTGTCCCACGGCAGACCCAACCACGCACCTCGCCGTCCTAACGATGCTGCGGCAGGGGAGGTCCCTGCGTGCTCTGAGCTCTCTGAGGTGCTCTGCCTCAATCAAGCACAGTCCCTGATGGCGGTGGGGTCCACAGGTGCCTCCCTGCAATAGCGTATGAGTGCATCCAAAATACCTGCGTCACCAGGGACGTGTGTGCCCACAGTCTCAATTTAGCCAATAGAGCAGTGCTGATTTGCAACCAGGCAAGCGCACATTTCCAAAAGGTGCTCAGCAGTATGGAGACCAGAATTTCATTTTCCTTAATACCCAGCCTCAGGAAACAGCCTGAGTAAAGAACAGCCTTAACCGAATACCGATTTATTTTACTTTGGCCACTTTCATGTATCTGCACCATAAACTACGATCCTCGCTTCCTCTCACTTACAGAGCAGAGTTATTCTGGATCCTGCACGAAGCCTACTTTGCCTCAGAGGGCCAGCTTCCAACCCCAGATCGTCCCACGTGCGATCGCAGGGCTCAACTCCTAAAGGAGGAGCACAGTTAGTGAAAAACCTGAACGCGGCATAGGCACGTAGAGAAAAATCCTAACCCACAGCTGAAGGGAAATCCGCGAAGCGGCAGCACGAGGAGCTTTGATGCCCCCGCCGCAGGCCCTGCAGCCGCCTTGGGGCCCCTCTGCCCCGCCGCCCAGGGAAGCTTCGGCCCGGGGGTCTTCACCGGGGCCCGCCGAAAGCCGACGGCGGGTACGAAGCCCCGGGACTCGGCGCGGAGCAGCTCGAGGGGCAGACCCACGCTTTGGGTCGGCCCCCGCGCTGGGAGGGCAGGGCGGCGGCGGGCTCTGGAGCGGGACGTGCCTCCCCTCACAGCCCCCAGCCCAGCTCGGCCGGGCGGCTCGGCAGAGGGGGGAGCCCGGGCGCCGTCTCCCCCCGCTCCCTCCGCCCCTTCGCCCCCTTACCTGAGCCGCCCACGCTGGACCTGAGCAGGCAGCTTCTCCGGGAGGAGGAGAAGGAGGAGATGTCGCTCTGGGAGCGGCCGCGGGGGCCGGGCAAGGGCCAGGCGGGATGCGGCGTCCCCGCGCCGGTCCCCGGCCGCCCCGCCGTCGCCATCGGGGAGCCGAGAGACGGAGGGAGGGAGGGAGAGCCCCGAGAGGGAAGGAGGGACGGGGAGAGGGAGGGAGGGGAGAGGGAAAGTTTGCAGAGGAAGAGCCGCCCCTCGGCTCCGACCGCCCCGCCGCAGCCCGGCGCAGAGCCGCCCCGCCGGGAGGGCCAGGGGGATTTTGGGGGCAGCCCGCAGCGGGGAGGCACCCCGCATCTCGACCTTGTGCTTGCGCTGCGGGGAAAGAGNCCGAGAGCTGCGGTGAGTCAAATCTGCACCCTGGCTCTCAGGCTGTGCTGTAGGCACAAGTTTACAGCCCCGCGGCTCAACTTTTTGCTGAGCACGCTAGGAAGCCTTTCATCTCACAAGCAGGATCCGCGTTCACCTCGGTAAAAAGGAAAACCGAGCCCCCTGGTTTCAATTTCTTTGCTTGGTTGTCTCGCAGACATACTTTTATAACGTGATTCAGTATCAGAAGAATGGTTCCGCTGCTTTTTCTAGGCAAATAATCTCACATCTTGCCTTGAATAAAATCCTAACTGCCCTGAAGGCAATGGCACAATGGCTTTTTTAGCATTGTAAACATTTTAATATTTTTAACAAATCTGGTGTCACATAAGCTACTATCCAATGCAAAAGTCCCATTCAGACTGTGTGAAAATACTCCAGTGTCTACCTCTCCCCAGGCCTGAATCAAATCCTGTCAGGTCCGAAATGTGTCCCTGAGTCCATTCAGTCACTGGCCTCTGCTTCCCGCTCAGAAACCAGGCACCCTCCTCACAGCACCAAACCCGCGCAGCTCCCTAGGTGTGTTCATTTTGCAGCCTTCCCAACTGTCACACCACTGAGACACTGTCCGCCTTTGTCCAAGCAAGCGATCCAGTACACGAGGCTCACATGCAGCAATTAGGCAGGTCAAAAGGTCTTTTCTGTTCAGCACCTCCCAGGAGATTGCCTTCATTCTTTCCTCTCTCCTTCCCCAGCTGCAGAGAGCTTTCTCAGTGGTGCCGTGCTGGGAGGGAGAGGCAGGGGCTTCTCCTCGCTGGGTGCAGCCGGCAGCTCCGCACTTGCAGACCTTCCTGCGGGGGCCAGGTTACGCCAGCATTGCGCAGGCACTCCGTGCTCACGTTTAGAAAGCTTCCTGTAAAGTCACAGACATTGGTCCCACATTACTCACCAAATCTCGTAACGTACTGTTTTTGTTATTTACACCTTACAGCTTGCATCATCACAGATATGACTCTACATTGAGGACCTTTTCTCTCACTGGAGATGTCAGCAGCTGTGCATGTGTGGGCTGGTGACATTTTCTGAACCTGTTTAAGCCTTAATTAGAAGTGTACTCTCATGGCTTCTATTTACTGAACTGTTTTCTACTTTTTTTTTTTTTTTTAAATTCAAAGGATGTGAGAAAGGTTATTAAACAAAATATACAGTTCATGCTTTAAACCTCACCAAAGTCAAGAGTTCACTGATGTTGGTGGGCTTTGGGTGAGACCCTTGAGCTTTTTTTGGATCATTTTTCCTTCAAAGTATTTTGAGCCACAGAGCAGTTTTAACTTTGGTGTGCTGCAAAGAATAAGCTTCAGAGTCTACTTCAAAACTCCCACATTAAGGAGCCACTCAGTGTCTGCAATCCTTTGGTGTTAGCAGCAATCAAAAAGAAAAGTTTGCAGAACATGAAGAAATCCAAAGATAAACTAGAAAAGATAGCATAGCAAGAGGTCAAAGGTGTTTAAAGGGTCCTTTTGAGAAGCAAAGTGACATCTAAAGAAATGAAGGTAAAAGAAAACATAGAGAAAATAGGTCAGCATTGAATGTAAAGCAGAAATAAGAAGAGGCAGAAGAAAAAAAAGGGCTCCTATGTGCAATATCAAAGTGCACTCGTAAATCAGTAATGCGAACAATCGGTCAGAAAAATTATATCATGGAAGTCAAAATGTGTTTCTATCAGCCTGTAACTTACACTCATCGATCAAGGTATACAACTGAAAATAGCAATAAAAAAAAAAAAACACTTCCCTTTTTTACAGCCCTTTAAATAATTTAAAAATTTTGGATGAAATGTAACAGCTGTGGTTATCAGTTCTGGAAACTTAAGTTCTATTTCCATAGATCAGGAAAAGCCTTAGCAGCATACAACTGTCTGAGGCAGAGAAAGTTTAATTTAGTTGCCTGCTCGTTTATTTTTTAGCTGTTCTGATGAGATCAGCCCAAATGAAAATTTATTTGGCAATGATTTTGGAGAGCTAGTATTTGCCGATTAAACCGAAGTATTTCACTAAGGCTGCCCGACGGGCACTTAGGGCCTGATGCAAAAATACGCAGTTCAGACATCTGGGAAGACTGCAGGAGCATTAGCCTGGGCTGAGAAGACGCTGGGAAAGGCGTGTTTTAAAGTAGGTGCCTGCCGCCCGCGCTCTGCCGCACAGGCGCTGAGCGTCACCTGCTGAGGCAAGGCAGCTGCAGCAAGCACAGGCTTCCTGCGAGGCTGCCCTGGCGGTGGAGGAAACCTCCCCGCGACACATTTTGGGACGCCTCCTCCCCCCAGAAGCCAGCAGCTCCTGGGGGCTGGCAGGAGCTGCAGAGCGCGAGGGTAACGCCCTGCCCTCCTCGGCCGGGCGGGAGAGGGGCGGCAGGCCCGCGGCGGGGCGCCGAGGCCGCGGTCGGAAGCAGGCGGGACGGGGGACGCCGGCCCCCGCTGGGGCTGCCTCCGAAGCGGGTGCTGGCTGCAGGCCCCGCCGCTGCCCGCGGGCGGCT
>VXAL01004686.1:194471-225855 GCA_013399475.1 Chauna torquata | reverse complement strand
CGCGGGCCGAAATGCCGGCCCCGCCGCTGGTGGGGCCTCACAGGGCCCTAGGGTTTGCTTGGAGAGCAGCTCCTCGGACAGGTGCGGTGCGGTGCTGTGGGGCCGGGGGGTTGCAGCCCCTCTGCTGAGGGGCTGGGGCTGAGGCAGGTGGGTTTTACCCCAGCGGAGGCCGAGCAGTGAAGCCACGGACTTTATGGGCCCAGTTAGGAAAGGAGCGGGGCTTGGCGTTGGTGCGCGCATCCAGCCTGGAACTTCTGAGCTGGGTGGCTAACGTCAGCCCAGTTAAGCAGGGAGACCAGAGCTGGAAGATGCGTTTTCTACAACGTTCGTGAAAGAGAGCATGTGTCACAGGGAGACCACGGAGGTGCCGCGATGAAGAGGTGGATCCCCCAGCCTCCGGGAGGGCTTTGAGCAGCCGTTGCAAAGGGCTGTGGCGCCGTCTGCAGGGAGCCCGTCGCTCCCCACATCGCTTCCCTTGCCTGGCACACTGTCTGCCCTTTTCCTGTGTGCGTTTTGTGCTGCTGATGTTTTTCTTCTTTTTTATTATTATTTTGATTAAGGAGTACTTTTCGCTTAGCCTAAAGCTCAGATCCTTCAAATAATTTTAGCTCAAAGGCTAGATAAAACCTTTGGTTTGTTGAGTGCTCGCTGGCCCAGGCCCTTTGGCTGTAGCCATTTGTTTTGCCATCTTTCCATGCTCTACCAAATACTTCCTGTGTGACTTGGCGTGAGTTGCACTGCATCACGTACAGTATGAAGGTTAACAACAGCTCTCCAGCAGAGCTGTGGTAAAGCTTAAACGCAATGCTCATGAAACAAACCAACGTTGATATAAGCAAACCACTATTTTTTGAAGGTGATGTTTGGCCTGTTCTTTTCAGAGTTATGTTTAAGGGTACCACCAGTTTTTTAATGTGTACTCCATTTACTAAGTAATGACTTTCTGGGGGGGGGAAGCTAACTTTTGGTTCAAGCCTTACTCTGACTGCTGTGCTCTCAGAGTAGGATTCATACACAGATTCAGGCTCCAACATTCATTTTTTTGTTGTTTTTCCAAAACAAACCCAAAGCACCCTGATGTAGTTGATGAGGTTGTTTACATCCCTGCTGCCTCCCATCCTTACGCTGCTTCGGGGCCTTCTGGCAGCATGCGCAGTCGGGTGGCTGAGGTCCTTTGCCGACAGCTTCAAAGGGAAGGTCATAAACCCTGATGATCACCCAGTCTGTCTTCTTTCCTTCAGAGCTGCACAGCCTTGGCCAGTACAGTTCTAAAACTTAACTGTGACAGAGCAGAAGCGTTCATGTTGTTAGCAAGCTGTGTGACAATGGAAAAGAAGGAAGGATGTTGCCTCTTTCTTTATGCAGTTACATACTTTAAAATCAGAGGTTTTTTTTTTTCATGTTCTTTCATGGAGGAAGACTGTCTCAGGCTTTTTCTTCTAGTTTTTTTTTTTTTTTTTCCTTCCGCATTGGCCACTAGAGATTGTTTGCTTATGCTGAAATCTGTTTGGGAAGGTTACAACAGTATCCATGCAGCTGCTGTGGTCATACAACGCTGAGGTGAGAGGCCAGCTCAGGACTGGAGAGAGAAACATTTCAAACTTTCGGATTCTGCCCTGTTTTTTTCTTTCACTTTCAAACTGTATTCATTTATGCCTAAATTTAATGACAGGATTTTGCTGCTTGGCTTCATTCATAGGAAGGTGAATGCTTTCAAACCCTTTTCCCCTAAGTATTAGCAGTCACAACATACATTGTTAGAAGGCCTCCAGCAATAAGGCTGTTTATGCTGTAAGGACTGTTGCATACTGTCTCTGGAATTCGTCTTTCACTGCTAGGTAGGGGAGAGAGCAGTCTGAAAATAAATCATGCTCTATTGGCAGTTTGTGATCTCTGCCTGTGGTGAGAGTGAGAGACCACCCTCAGGCCTCAGAGCAGTTCCAAACCTTGCTGTGGACGTCAGCAGTTGGGGTAGTGACATTACTGGATCAGGACTTGACAAATGAAATCCTGGGACCTTTCCAAAGTGGAGTGACTGAAAGAAGCAGAGCATGGGGAAAGAGGACAGAGAAAATGAAGTCTTTGATTGTTAACACCGTTATGTTCTGAAGCAATTTTATCTGATTGCCAGTGTCACGTACCTCCAGTGCACATGCCTCTCAGTGTGAACGCAAATAAGAGCTGATGATTTTAATTCTCTTTTCTATGTCTAAAAAAACACCACCAGACATGGTTTTGCTCTGTATTTTGTAGGTGGTATTGGCAGAAGGAAAAGAGAGAGCCCTATGTGAAATTTATGGAGGCAAATTACCCACCTGGGTTCAGTTATGAAGATTTTGGGCCACTGTTTACGGCAGAATTCTTTGATCCGAACCAGTGGGCAGATATTTTGAAGGCTTCAGGTGCAAAATATGTTGTCTTAACTTCAAAACATCATGAAGGTAAGTGGAAGGCTTGTGAATGTTAGTAATTGTTGCATTTCTGTTAACTGAAGAAAAATCCATGTGACTTTCGTGCCTGCTAAGAGAGAGAGAAAGAGAAAGCTACGCAGAGTTACTTGCCCCAACCCAGCCAAGGAGTTAAATAAAAACGCCAGAGAAATGTGTATGCATTTTCCTGACTCTTACACAAAAGCTATGGTCGTGAAGGTTGAATAGAAGGAAGAATAGATTGTGCCATGTTTCTCTTCTTATAAGTAAGCCTGAAGTGATGGGGGCAACTGAGCTTCCAGCAGTAGATGAGTTAGTTCCTGGTTGTTGTGTAATTTATTGCTCAGGGAAGCAAAAAAGTGAATTCTGCACTGTTTCACGTGTAGAGAGCTGCTGTGTACAGGCAGTTAACTAGCTTTGTAGGTTTCCACAAGGAATTTAGCAGTATGCTCCAAGGGTCAAGATGCTCTGCAGAGAAAAGTAAGGAAAAAGGAAGTGGTTGGAGGGAAACATAAAATCAAAGAAAAGTATAAAACACTAAGCAGCAATATGACAGTGTGTCTGGTGAATGTTGGTGTTTGGGGAGAGGTGAGCTCAAGAGTTGCAGTTGGTACCTTGTGAATTTTAATCCCATCTCTGACACATAGAAAATCCTGGTCCTGGTGATGCCTGTGGCGTAATTCCCACTGACTTCAAAAGAGCCAAGATTCATTTAGTCTGTCGTGTAGCCTTGGGCATGAATTTTCAGCTTGTTTTTCTGGTTGATATGATTACATGTATCCAGTTCACAAAAGTGCTGCAAGATTTATTAGGCAATGAGCGTGAAGCAGTTTGAAGGTGAGAGTGGAGCTTCTCTGGCAGTGGCCTAAGTCTGCAGTAGTACCTGGATTGCTGAATGTCTGAAAAGTTAAATCCCTCCTGATGTTTAATGCTGATATTTTAAAAGCTGTTTCAGGAGGTTTTGCACTCTGCTTATATACATGTACTGAGTAGTTGACTGAGTTGTTCTAAATGTCAAGAGAAATGAAAAGTGAACGTTTGCATGAGATGTAAACAGAAGGGAGGAGAGTAGTCTTTGAATGCAAATGATAGCTTGTGTATTCTGCAACTGGGAAAGCGTTTCATCTTCTGGTTGTTGAATGTGTATTCAGAGTTCATATTTACTACATTCAGTGAAAATCTAGATGCCTCAGAAGTTGCTGTATTTTTGGTTAATTTAATTGGGACATCTGAACAGAGTGAACAATTAAAGAGGAAGGAATAATTATCCTAAACGGTACAGAACTAGAAAATTGAGTGTTTATATATAAAAATATATAAATGTATCTGGCATTGTGTTCTAATATTATGACTACTGTCACAATACCTAAACAAATTATAGGCATAATTTATATCACGATAATTTTATTATGTGTATTATTTGTTGTTATTATTATTATTTTGCAACACAGTTGCAAATCACTTCCCAGAAGGAAGAACTGTAATGTCCCCTCTTCTGCTTCCCTTTCTTATCCTATAATTTTCTCTTTTCAGGCTTTACTTTGTGGGGGTCCAAATATTCTTGGAACTGGAATGCTATTGATGTGGGACCAAAACGAGATCTTGTGGCTGAACTAGCAACATCTGTTAGAAACAGGACTGACTTGCGTTTTGGGTTGTATCACTCCCTGTTTGAATGGTTTAATCCTCTCTTCTGTGAGGATGCCACCAATGTCTTCAAGACAAGAAAGTTTCCAACCAGTAAATCATTACCAGAACTCTATGAAATTGTGACCAAGTACCAACCAGAAATTGTTTGGTCTGATGGGGATGGAAATGCACCAGATACTTACTGGAACAGTACTGGTTTTCTAGCTTGGCTGTATAATGACAGGTGTATAATGATGCTATTTTAGCTCCTAATCTGAGATTCTGCTCTGTGTCTAGTTTGTATCATTTTCTGTATATTTTGTGGAACCTGTTACCTCTGCTTACGGGGACTTAGCTAAATCTTAATTTTCCTGAAACGTAGAGTGCCAAGAATCCGGGTCTTCCCTAAAACTATTGAAGCTTGCTTTAGAAAAAGGCTGTTTCACACTTTTTTTTTAACCATGTTTGCAACTTTGTCAGTTAAGATAACAGTGGTTATTCTACCTAATCATTTTATTTCCTAAGTATTGTCTGCTGCATAGGCAAACAGGGTAGCAGGATAATTTGAGAATAGGGGTGCATTATCATTGTCGTCACAAACTGAACACCTGGCAGCAGATGTGAAGTGCAGATTGCCTTCAGGCAGACCTCCCCTGAAAGCCTGCAGCAAATTTCCCCAAGAAATGCAAACCTCCTCTTACTTAAGGACCTCTTACTACCAAAAGATGAGAATTGGATTCCTGAAATTGCACTTAATCTAATTGTAATAAATAAATAGTGCAGAAGTCATCCTAAATGTTCGTTTCTGGAAGGGGATGGGGTGGAGTGGGGAGAGATTACACTGGCTGTGACTGTAGTTTCTAGAATAGAAATCATAAACTTAAAATTTCTTTGTTTCCAGTCCAGTTCGGGACACAGTTGTGACCAATGACCGCTGGGGATTCGGCAGCATCTGTAAACACGGTGGCTTCTACACATGTAGTGACCGATATAACCCAGGACATCTTCTGCCTCACAAGTGGGAGAACTGCATGACTATTGACAAGAGGTCATGGGGGTATAGGAGGAACGCGAAACTTGACGATTATTTCACAATTGAGGACTTGGTGAAGGTACAGTGGGACAAAGGAGTTGCCTGCAATTATTATATTACACTGTAGAGCATTTCAATTACATATCTATTTTAATGAAAATTATTATTTTAATTAAATAATGAATCAATGAAATAATTTTGTTCATTTACAGCCTAACAACGGCAGGATGGAATATCCATGTAATTCTCACTAATTTTATAGAAAGTACTATGAGAAATGTGTAGTAAAAATTCAGTCAGTTTCTTAGAAGTTATTTCCTCTGGGTAACTGGTCGAAGACTGATCTGGATAATCTTTTTTCTAGTAATTTTTCTAGTAACTGCCCTTTTGAGTTGACAAGAAGCAAACAGTTGCAGTTTCACAGAGACTCCTGTCTGAAGGCTTATCTTTTCCCCCTTCTAGCTAGAAACATTTTATAACTGTTAACAGTCTTTTACCTGGTAGGTAGAAACTTTCCTTTCATTCCACTTCATATTTAAAAAAAAAAGAGAGACACTTGCATTACAGACATACAGATAAACACTAGCAGATACAGATAGCCTGTGTTAATAGAACATTGATTCCATTTGCTAGTCTGAAGTATTAAAAAAGAAGATTGGAAGCTTAGGAAAACTGAATGAACCAGAAGACATCTTTCAGATAAAATGCATTTAATTGCAAAATTCAGCTAGTGAAAGGGAAGATTGTTTGTTATTGTTGCTTAATCCAAATCTGTTCTTTGTATTGTCCTTGCAAAAGATAATTTCAAATTGAAGTATCCTCTCTTCAGAGAAGGTTTTAATTCATTCATTCATAGCTTGTCTTCAGCTGTCTGTTCCTTAGACTTGCGCATCTCAGTCTGATCTCTGGAGGGCAGCGTGGATGGGAACACAAATATTTATGGACTCTCTAGAAGGATCATCGACCTATTTGCAGATTGTCAAGTTCACAGTATTGACATTAGTGCAGACTCAATGCCAGAACATGTGATATTTAGAGGCTGAGATTTAAAAAAAAAAAGTATTAGTGAATTGTCTACCTCTTTTTAAGTTGCTTCTTCGATTAATAGGTCTGGGAAAAGCTGTGTTCCAGGATGAATGAACCCTTTGAAAATCTAGATTAGATAAAGGAGTTTTTTTTATTGTCATGTACACAGACATGAAAATGCATTCAATCTTCCACCCCCTTTTGGATTCCATCCTCTTCTGTCCCATTCTTTCTATAGTAGGAAAATTTCATTTGAATCTTAGTCTGTGCATTGTGTGTTACAGAAACAGTAATATACTATGTGAATTTTACAGGCACTAAGGTCTATGACTACTATGAGTAAATCATAGAAATGAACACTTGTTCTGTCACTGGCTCCATTTGCAGAAGGGAGAATACTAGGGAGATCCTAACAGTACCCTCAGAGACGAGATTTCTTCTTTTCTACATAAATTATTGAGACTGCTTCATTTTCTTCTGAATATTTTATGAAAACTGTGTACTAAATATCTAAAGCTTCATAGTGCTTTACAGACGTCTCCATAAAATAGGGAGAGCATCAGACAGAGGAAGAAGAGGAAATTGCTTTTCCTAGCTTCAGTAAAAATGGAAGTGGCATCTACTAGCCCTGTTTTCCTCTTGTGCAGAGAAATAATCCTATACCTGGTCTCTTGGTAAATCTCTCATGAAGTTCCTGCAGAGGTCGAAATGTTAAGAAGTTGTAGGATCTGATCCTAATGTAGATTCAGTTAGACATATTGGTGTGAAAATGTGTTTTGGGCTATTTTCTACGATGCAAATTGACAGTGGAGCTTTTTTTTTAATGGGATCTTAAATTTTATATTGACTGTTGGGATGATCTCCAAAGTCTGAATATGCAGCAATAACGTACCTCGTCCAGTCCAGCATTCTGAAGCAGCATACCAGGCTTTAGTAAGAACTTTGAATATATAATTTCATTAGCCATGACCATATGTTGTATGTATGTGTTTAAAAACATTTCAGCAACTTGTAGAAACAGTGGCTTGTGGAGGAAATCTCCTGATGAATGTCGGGCCCACTCACGATGGTCGCATCGCTGTTGTATTTGAGGAGCGCCTGAGGCAAATGGGCGCCTGGCTGAAAGTCAATGGAGAAGCCATCTATGGAACGAAACCATGGAGGGCACAGAATGACACGGTCACACCAGAAGTGTGGTAAGGCTACGCAGGCTGTGTAAAGCAGCGGAAGTGTATGTGGAAATTTTGAAACTCTTAATGGTGTGATACTGCAGAAGTCACCAGCTGGCTTTGTATGCTCTGAAGAAATGAACCCTTCTGTCAATTTAAGAAACTGCGCATGAAAGTGTGCATACAAATGTAGGTAGACAGTGGGTGTCAGAGACTGCATTATTGGGATAATGCCAAGGCTGAAGGGAAGGTTGCAAGAGTTTCCTTAGTGATCCTGTAATCGTTAGGGTAGCTGGCAACAGAAACTTATAAAAATAAATAAATATATCCAGAAATATAAAACCGCAATGAAATGTTTATCTGTACAGCAGGAATACTTTGTGTTGCTCTTTAGAGAATGAGGAGAAAGAAACTAAAAATCTAACGTATTTTGCTTTTTTTTTTTTTTTTTTTTAAGGTAAAAACGCATAGGAAAATAATAGCAGTTTTTTGGTCAGTAAATTCAGCCAGCCTCTGAGCTCTGCTCTGTCTTTGTGCGTCATAGCTGCTATAACTCCTTAGTGATCCATCAGGCTTTTGGTCTGACCTTCTTCTCTGCCTCGCTGAGCTTTTTTTCACTACTGCTCCAAGTAAGAAGATTTGGCTATCTGGCCATAGCCTTGAAACTGTTGACTGTTTAGTAAAGCCACTTCTGAGAACAATAAAAATGAAGGAAGGTGGCAGAAATCCTTCAAATGTATGCTGCAAGATTTCCAAGGACATAATGTGGATAATGTCAGCTCAAATTCAGTTTTTAAAAAATTAACTATGCAAAGTGGAAGCATTATTGTTGCACGTGCTCCTATGGAGTTTTTCAGTGTAAAGCCTGTATCTGTGTGTATAGATGTGAATTACAACATTATTCTGAATATAACCCACAACTATCTGTTAACGATTTCCCTTACCCTCCCAAATCCTCCTTCCTATATGACTAGGCAGCAGTGAATTATTACATGCTTGCTAAAGTTACTACAGATGTTTACCTCTAAATTCAGTTTTTTTAATAGTCTCTATTACCTCTAGTTTGTCGGAGTGTATTTTCAAAGAATAGTACTTTATTCAAGGGTATAGATTATATGAAATGAGGGTTATGCATGTGAAAATGTAATTAATGTTAACTTTTCAAATCAGTTTTTTCTAGTCTTGAAACCATGGTAAAAAAAATAAATTCAGAAAATTTACAAGGAAAGACTGATATGTGTTTCTGTTCCCCATTGCCAACCAGGTACACGTTCAGACCTAAAGAAGGCACAGTTAATGCCATCTTCCTTAACTGGCCAATCTCTGGGACTCTGGAACTTGGTGAGCCACAGGCCAAGCCTGGAGAAACACAGGTAAAAAACTCCTCCTGCCCTGCCCTCCCTTTACAACAGTAAGGTTTTTAACACCTAATACGAGAAATGAACATACTCTGAAGGGATGTGGAAAACGCCTCTAGTATTTGTCATGTTCCGTCAGTGTTTATTTTAGTTTCTGGCATCTGTGGGAATGCGTAACTCTTAGGACAGAGTACTTTGGAAGAGACCCAGCAAAATGTTAGTTTTCATTCTGGGACCTTCCTTGCTGTAGTCCTCCCAGTGGGATGTTTCTTCTCAAAGTTTCACTGAGTTGTTGCTGGGATGTATTTTAGCTTTCAAACTAAGGATCATAAAAAGAGGCCAAATAGCAGGAAAACAACTGTGCCACCTCTCCTGTTCCACTGTAGACTCTACCCCTGGATGACCTTTCTTTATAAACATCCACCCTCGTGACATTGTAATCGCTGTAATGGTGCAGTAGTTTCATGTGAAAGCCTTGCACAAAGGGAATGCACACACACACAGAGGTTTTAGTTGCCCAGGGATATAAAATAGTAACTCAATGTGACCCTAAATGTGTGTCTCAGAGCAGGCAGCAGTCAGAAGCTGAGGACGCTGATACCACACCTCCGTTAGCAAGTAGTGTGACCCAACAGAAGCAGAATTACAGAGCAGAACACTTGGTGCTCAGGACTTAATGTCCACACTACATGCACTAAAGGGGTTCGCTTTGGCTTTTGGCTCAGTTCTGGTCTCATGCACTGGATGCCCACTAGCTATTGAAAATGTATTGTGTTTCTGGACTGTCTTCTGCTTTACTTTCATCTCAAAAAAAATAAAATCTAATTTGTAGTAAGACAGCTCTGTGATAAGGTTAAAAAAAAAAAGTCATTTCAAAAGCATACTCCAGATATCATGTGCAATACAAACATGGATGCATCTTGAATTTTAGAGAGGCATCTGGACTATCTGTGCACAAGAGAATAATGTTCCTCAGGGGTAGAGATTGGTTTTCAACTGTTCTCCTTAAGCTGCTCCACTGTTGTTAGCATTTCACACCAGCTGGCATACAAGTCTCCCCACAAAGCATTTGTGTGTTTTTAGTTGGGGGTTTCTTCAGATCAGCTTTGTTCTGGAATATCTGGCTGCGCTCTGTAAGAAATGTTGATGCTTATTCAAAACTACAAGCTCCACGACAGGAAACAGACATTTCATAAACAGGTGATACTAACCTCAGTACTGAGGTACCCAGTTACCTGCTTAGACCCAAATACTTCTGACGTGGCTTTATGTACCTTTTACAGACCTAAGTACTTCTCGGATTTAGACACAACATCACTAGCTTTATTACTTACATATCTACTTTGCAAGTATTTGGTTGATAAGCAGCTTTTAAGGGTAATCGAATAGTAGCTATAGAAGAACACTTCCTTTGTTGAAAATACAATTATATGCACTTTGAAAATACATTATTCTAATTATACTGTTGGTTTCTATTTCAGGTGAAGCTGGTTGGCTACAAGGAACCACTGAAATGGGTTGCAGTGGGAGATAAGGGAATTGTGATAGCTCTACCTCAGTTAACACCTAAGCAATTGCCATGTCAGTGGGGCTGGACCTTGCAGCTGACTGACATAAACTGAGCCATACACTGGAGCCTTAGGTAGTAGGGTTTTTTTTTCTGCCCAGCTTCTTCTTGTCACTGGTTTCTAACTCTTATGTGCTTGACTGAGGATCATCATTAGCTTTTTTTTTTTAATGAAAGATGGACTGTCATATAGGATGAAACGAAATGAACCTCACATGCAATCTTGCAACAAGTAGTTACATCTGTGTACAACTTGTTTCTTTGAACTTGTGTGAATAACTGAGCATTACCTTGACCTCTTTTTTTTTTTTTAGTCCATTTCTTGGCAAGTTACGTGAAAAGGAGGGAAGGAAAGGTACAGTAGATTTTTTTTTTAAAGCCTTGAGAAAGAACAAAGCTAGCTCAAGCTCACATTCCCCAGCTCAGACAACAAACATGCACATAAGTTAGTTGTACATGTTTTTTAATGCAAGAAATCTAACTTCAACAAAACTGCACTGTAAAAAAAAAAAATCTCTCAGTTCTAGAGGAAAGAATGACCTTTCCAGTTGTGTGCTACAGCTGGCAGTTTCAGATGAGATAGATAATGCATCTATAAGAACAATCTTACAAAGGTTAGGAATTCATCACAAACGCATGGTGGCAACAGATATGTATCTTAATTTCTAATCAGGAGAATCACTAATCTTACTCCTACCTTTGAGTAGGTCTGTCAATTATTAGGACAATTAAGTAAAGTGGGAGAGGTTTTTTTTGGCTGTTTTGTGTCATTTTATAAGGTTAAGGCTGACTTGTTTACATCCATTGTTTTTACAGTTACCAGGGTGCCTTCTATGAACTATTAAATGATAAAAAAAATTATTTCTCAAAAAAAAGTTGTTGAAATATATGAGGAGTTGCTAGGAATCCTCAACTTTGGCAGGAAGACAGCATCTTAAGCAGAGGCTGGAGTGTGTCCAATCTGAAAAATTCCCAAATTCATCATGTGTCAGGATTAGCATGCGTAGACCTGTACTGTGAGGTTTGGAAAAGGGGGAGATACAGGACAACAAAAAGCATGAATAGTTTCACTGTAGGCTCATTTTTTCCTAATGTTAATAAATGCAAAACTATTACTGTATAAATTTATTCTCCTTTCAAGTCTGTCAAGATTTTCGGTGATGGGCCAAGTGAAGCGTTGTCTTTTCTGCTAGCAATGTTATTACGCACACAAGTTTTACATTAAAATATTTTATTACAATACAGACAATTGGGCTCAAAGTTAATACAAATTAAGATAAAATATTTACAAGTTAATGTGTACAGTGTAGCTGTTTGAACAGCATAAACAAGAACTTCTAAAAATCCACATTCTTTTAGTATTAAGTAACAAAGAGAACACCCCGCAGCTTGTTCAAGAGGCAAAGGCTTTCTGAAGAATGAGAAACCCTCTGGAATAACATTTGTAAAGTCAAGGAAAGTTTTTCTTTATAAAAAGAAAAATCTGGGGGAAGAATAGAGAAGCCTTATTTCATACAGCTGTTCTTAAATCGCTATCATTAGTGTTTTTCCCAAAACTTAACACACCTCAGACAAACAAGTTTTTTTTTTAAATAACTTGTTGTAATACTGCCACCAGATGCCTTTCAGATGCAATAAAAATGATCAAATGAATTATGCAAGAGTTTAAACTTTTTAATAGAAAAGTTTACATCCAGTGAATCTTTCAACAAGAATAATTTTTAATGGGTGTTTGAAACAGAATTCTATTAGAACAAATATGGGCTCATTCCCAGTTTTTTCAGTATGTTTTTTCTGCTGGTCTACCACTCCTACACCATTATAAAATTAGCCCAAATCTCATCAGTAGTCACACAGGATGTGTTATAAATACATGATCTATTCCTATTAATGTGCAGCTCATTTCTCTAGTTGCTGAGGGGTACTAAAAGCTTCGTAAACATTAGCAGCAAAATCTTTCACTTGTTCCATCATCAGTAGATCCTGGAAGAAATTTAAAGAATAAATTTGCTTCATCAAAAACACACCCACCACTTCTCTGGTTTTGCTGCAGTACATAATTGTACTCATCATGAGAAAAGCACCTGGCACTCCCACAGAGATCTAACTCAAATGTGCTGTGTTCGAAAGGTTTATGAACAGAACTCCACATAGAACCAAGTTGGGACCTTTTTATGCTTCTGCACAGTTTAGTAAAGGGAAGAGATTCTAGGAGAAAAAAGAAGCATCTTTTTTGGAAGATAACTTTACAAAAAGTCTAAGTTATGCCAGGTGTTCCTGCTTTTTTTTCTAAGCCACTGAAATTAAACAAAATGAGGTACATTACTAAGAAGAAATATACAACATCTCAAAATTTTATTTAAAATATCCCAAGTATAGTAAGATTCTTACCTGAACAAAGTGACTGGGTGTTTCACTGCATACTGAGTGGATCTGTCCATTTATTATTGGAATTATCTTGGCTAAAGGAAGACTGACGCTGGAAAGACTAGAAGAGAACAAAAATATTGACCTAGACCTGCCTGATATCAGTAAAATTACTAAACTGTGATTACTACAATTCTAAATAATGACTACTTCAAAAGTAAGAGGTGGAAGAACTTAGTTTTGCATAGACTGCAAACTGGAATATACAGATGAAGTTTTTGTCCCTACTAAGTCTTTCATTGAATATAGAGAGCTACCAAAGCAAATTTTATCTTGCCTGTTAGTGTTCCTATTACAGTTTCACACCTGCATCTCATGAAAGAGAAACATGGTTTAGCCGCAGTCTTTGTGTGTATGTAAACAGTTGTTAGAAGTGTCAGTTTACAATCTCACGCTCTTTCAAACTCTAAACCAAGCTTAGGAGAGAGACAAACTCAAGCCTCTGGGATATTTTAAGCATTGTAAACAGTATACATTTAAATACAAACTGATGACTCATCAGTTAATAAAATAATTGTTTAGAATTCACTATGATGCCCAAACCATTATCATGTAAGAATCACAACAAAATGAAACATTTACCTATGTACAGAGTCATTCTGAGAGAGGTCCTGTTCAGTAGGTCTAAAGAACTCCGCCATATTGTCCAGCAGTTGACTGAATCCTCTGTTTAAACACGTGCTCAAAACTGTACTGAAGTCTGGACTGAAAAAGTAAATGTGTGCTGTTTTCATTACTAGGACTTATTTTTCCAAACCCTGCAAGTCTCAAGAGACACCGGCTCCCCAGGTATTTCCACAGCAAACCAGTCAACAACCTGAACTCTACCCTGAAGTTACTAAAAGGCATATAAATCTAAAGCATTCCTCACTTCTCTATTTCTTACTAAGCAGTAACATAGAAGGGACTTATCTGTAAAATGCCCCAGATCTGTAGTAGTTAAATTCTAAGAATATTTTGGCATTAGGCTCAATTCACCCCTATTCAATGCTTATTATAAAAGCCTCACTGCAGTAGCTCTTGTAAAAGGATGCATACAACCATTCATAAAACCATGCATTAAAAACAAATTCTGATAAGCCAAAACTGGTGTTCATTTTATCAAAGCAAGTAAATGCAATAAAATTACTCTCAATTTACCCTGGTATAACAGAAGTACTCCTCTGTTCCTACAGAACTACAGAAAATGTGAGGAAGAGATAAGGGTCTGACTGGGAGAGACATCCTCATCGTCTTATTAAGGCAGGATTATTTATTATGAGTTTCAGAACACTCAAATTTTGAAAATCCAAGCCTGCAATTAGTGAATATAAAAATCTAATACAGCATGGTGGCTGAATGGTCACATTTTGCAAATGAAAATTCACCAGCTTTTAATATGAAACTGATTGTCTTATATTAACTGTGGTTGTGCGGAGGAGTTTAATACGAATAGAGGATATTTCTGTGTACCTTTCTAGCATATCTCTAGTTTCATTAAGTAGTTTAATTGTAGCAGTGTCTTTTTCTGTGAGTCCACAGGCCTAGAAAAAGCAAAAGACAGATGCTGATTAGTGAGAAATCCACTTGGAACCATGAGAGTAGAAATAGTTTTGTACCGTGGAATTAAGTCAAGATGAGTGTTAAATCAAATCTATTAAAAAAAGATTTATCATAGTAAATCAGATTCTTAATAATTTGTGCATGTGCCTTTTAATCGGTCACTGTGGTTTTGTGTGTGTGCGCATTTTGTTTTTTTTTTTTAAAATAAAAAATACTAGCAGGAAATACCAGACTAATCTAGCAGGGTATGTTTTCTCCTTTTGACCTCCAAAACGGAAATAAACCCTGCACGTTAGCTTAAGTTACAGGATAAATGCATGTTGTCGCACAATGAAGCCTCAGTTTCTTCTTTGTACTAGTACAACATCAAGTTAAGAACAAGTTTTCACCAACCTGTGACACGGCTGGAGACAAACACCTTCAGAAAATTTAGGAAATTACTTTAGCATTACAACTGAGATTAGATACACCTGTTGACTCCTGTTCATTTTCCAGCTCACAGCAACAAAAGACTCCAGCACACCATCATCTTCTTCCAGCAAAGCATCTCTCACTGTAGCAGAGATGCTACAATTGTCCGTGCTCTTTGCTGGTACCCAAGTACATGGTAATACAATTTAGCTTAGGACTAAGTTAAGCTGCACTATGTTACAGCATACGTCACGGGCTAAAAGCACTAATCTGCTTATGTTTCTGAGTTCAAAGCCGACATTCTGAGAATGACACTTGTTTCTAATCAACTCTGGAGAAGGTACAAATTTCCTTTGCCTAAATTGAAGAGGTAAGGACACTTCACTTATGAAGGAAGAGGCTCAGCCACTTATCAAAGATACAGTTACCATGGGGCAACTAGAGGACTGTTAAGCACCCTTCTCTCTCCAGAACAAAAACAAAAAAGGTAGATGAAAGAAATTGAAACAAGTACCTGAGTAGCCAAGGGGTTTTCTTCATCTGGCATCAGATAATGACATAAGGGAGAGTAAGGTGTGATCTGATCTGAATCTTTATGTTCCACTACTTTCCTGATATCTTTAAGTTTCTGTTCCAGCTCCAGAAGAGATAGGGCATGCTTAAGGGAAATACTGGAAAGGAAAAAGACTATTAATTTTGCAGTCAACATTGTAATGATGTATTGTTTATCTACTGATAATATGCTCACAAATAACAGGATCCCAGTCTGCTGTGTTGGTTTGCAATGTCAGGCTCCCAGCCTGCCAAAAACTTTGTCTTCAAAAAAAAAAAATCAGTATGTCTTCCCCCCCCCGACTCTAATAAAACTCCTTGTTTCGGGAACAGTCATCACAGTAAAGATGAAAAGCTAACGACAGAGAAATATAGACTCTTACCTTCCAAAAACTTTATGCACAGCTTGTTTAACAATAGTTATTAGCTCAGTCAGTCCTAGAACAAGAAAAGTGTCAAAATTATTCTAATGATTTGCTCAAGTCTAGAAAAAAAGTAGCATTTCATAAGTATAGTTGGTTTATAATAAGCACTTTACCATCTCCTAATAGGTGCTGAATACTTGATAAATATTGCTGCTGAACTTCAGGGGGAGCTAGTGGTGTCTGTGGGGGGGAAAAAAAAAAAAAAGAGTTCTGTGACACGTCAACAGTAGACAACACCACCAAAACCATTTCAAACAGGTTGCAACCAATTTCCTTAATCTTTATAATACCCTGCAGCAGACAGATTCCCCCATTATGAATGCAGCTCTGGAAAACAAGTACATTTGGCAGCTCTCTGCTGAAGAGAGGTTCCTTCTGAATCACAGTCGTTTCAAAACGGAATAAAGAGATAAAAATTTCCTCAAAGGAAAACTGATAAAGAGGACCTCAGAAATAAATCATTATTTCCCTTCAGTCTCTCACAGTTTGCTGTGGTCATCCTTCCAATCACATGTTCAAGTCATAGTCAAACATGTAACAGCCAAGCGCCTACCCATCAACCTACCAATTTTTTCCATATACTCAACCAGACTGCGAGGAATAGCAGGACGCTTTCCAGAAGATCCAGGTACGCAGTTACAGGTTGTCATATTTGAATTGGGAGACAAGAGTTCCAAATCTCCTCCCTCACCAGTAGCTTCAGTAGGAGACTGTAGCTTCTGATTCTCCCTTCCTGCCATCAGCCCACAGATCTTTAAGTTCTATGGCATTTTTCTCTTCCATACTACACAGACATCTCTTCCATCTTTAGTTGCACAGAAAAGTCTTAAAAATCTTCTTTCACTTTTCATTCATGTAGGAAAGTCTCTAAAAAACCTTATTGCAGGTGAAATGAGACCCTCCACCACGCTAAAAATTAAACCCGGTGGAAAAGGATATTTATGCTCAACCCTAACAAAAGCCATAGAAATCCCCTGATAGAAAACAACCTTTCAGGAGTTGAGACAGGATCCCAATTTGCTCCAGCAGAGTGCCTCAGAGTTGATCCTGTCAACCCACTCCTCTACAGGAAAAGTGAGGGAACGGAAACATTTCTACTCCAGAGCCTCTTGCCCAAAAAAAGCTTTTTCAGACTTCACAAAATGAAACACGACCTCCATCATCACTCGCCTCCCTAATGAAAGCTTTTCTAAACTCTTCAGACCCACCCTGACATGCTGGTCCCTTGACTCTCAGCAAGAGCTATCACAGAGGGGCGTACGACAACTAATCAAAGTTCGCATTCATTACTTTCAGGTGAGCTGTTCAACAACTTGCAGATCTTACTCAGAGTATTTGCTTACTCTGGGATTTACTGTTATTGAGCAACAGATACACCATATAAACAAAACCCAAGCGTTATACCTTGCTTGGCCTCATGAACAGATACTTAGGTAGATGGCCTTTTGGAGTTAAATCCTACTCTTTAAAACTCCTGGTTTCATTTAAATGCTCCTAAGCTGTGCCCTTTTTCTCTCTCACCAAATAATTCTTTCACTTCCAAGAATGTGGAATTTCAACCTTTAAAACAAAACAAGAAACTTACTGTGCCGTTCTTGCAGACTGCAGCATTATCTAGATAGATGTAACCGCCAATAATATTTAATTGGACTCGCAAAAGAACTACTAGCATACAGGTACTATACACAGCTACAATACTTCTTGTGAAACCTTGAAAAGAGACAACAAAACAACTTCAAAGTCAAAGAAATAAGGGTGAGTCAAGAAGGGAGAGTACTCTCCAAGACTCAAGAAGCACTTATGATTTTTAAATACACAGCAATTTCATTGGTTATCATTAAAGTCCTACATTAATATAATTTAGCATGTTACACAAGGAATTTTGGAATAAAAAATCATACAAGTTGCTTCAGAAGGTGTACCCTACAACAGTAGTGTCAAATCCTCTTTCTTCATTAGGCCAGGAAATATACACAGTTTGTTAGCCCTCATCATGCTATCAAGACACAGAAGGCATAACAGCAGTTTCAGGAAAAAAAAGTTCCCTAAGACAGGAGCAGTGAATATCTAAAAAAAGAAAATGAAAATGAGCATCAGCTACCAGCCACTAGGCAACAGAGGATGTGTGGAAGAAGTGACGAATAAATTTGGATGAGTGCTGAGTAGCAAGGACATGGGAAGAAAGGAACCAGATCAAAGCTAGAATCTGTAGAGGTGTTGTGAAAAGGAGAAACAAAATGGGAAGGAAAGACAAAAGCAAGGAGGTGGTGGTAGCGGGGACAACAGAGGGCACTAAGGAATCAAAAACAGTGAAATAAAAAAAAAAATCAGTAATATTTCACTACATAATTATCTGACTTCACTATCATTGCTTCCCTTCCACTGCTTCTACCAGCCAATATATAAAATGATGAACCAAAGGGATCATATCCACTGCTGCAGTGGTTATCTCAAACAGGCTTGAAAAGAGAAAATCACTGGCCGTGTAAGGGCTGGTCTATGTTCTTGAGAGAGATGTTTTCTGCTAGGTTCAGCATCAAACCTTCTGAAAAACTACTATGATTTTTCTGTGGTTGTACAGAAAGTCCTCACAAAGTTTTGTTGAGCAGGCTAACATGAGGGCCAATAAAATTCTTCACCTTGTTTTTTGAGCATCTGACTTCCCGGGGGGATATGAAAAAAATCCTTAATAAGGAGCTCTTTGGGGGCTGTGGGGTGTGTGTGAAGTTCGCTATGTAGTGTGCTACGTTATCTTCATATCTACTGAAAGGACAACTCATTCTAGTGTGAAGTGCGCATTTTAAAGGGTGTAAAAGATTTTAAAATTTATACTAAATATTATGTAGATGTAATCTTTCATTTACACTTACTTATTATCTTTAAATCCTCCCATATTTCTAACTTGTTTGCTGGCCTGTGGGAAAAATAAATGGAAATATTAACCATTGTATATTTTCCTTGGAAGTTAATAAACACATTAAATAAAACTGCAGTGCTCCAAGGCAATTTCATTTAACTATTATAATTATTCACATCAGATTTACATCTACATTGATTCACCTCATTCACGAAAACAGTATATAAACAATGCACTACAATGTCACAGAAAACATGTATAAATATAGTATTTATTGATGTCAATTATATACAATTATATTATCAATTTTCAGTTCCTATGCTAAGCAGTCAGAAAAAGCCCACTGATGGTACAAAGTGGTAAGTCTTTTCGGGGCCTTGATCCTGTATATACTTAACATAGACCTCAGTTCGGTAGGGCTTTCTGTATCCACCTGTGCATAGTAAGCACAGGATCAGAATTTCTATCCTGCTTTTCTAGAAGATTTACCATTGCCTCACCTTGTTTTAAAATTCAGATTTGATCATCTAAAAACAAAGAGATCATGACCATCTGTGGAAAAGAAGTCTTGCGCCATCCACACAAATGCAAAGGTTTTTCTTCTGTTGAAACACATCTATCTTTTTGACCTGACTGATTCCTAAGATTATAAATATTCTGCAGTCAAAAAGCAAGACTGCAGACTATATAGAACCACAAAATACCCTGAGTTGGAAGAAGGGACCCACAAGGTTCACCGAGTCCAGCTCCTGGCTCCACACAGGACCACCCAAAAATCAGACCAGGTATCTGACAGCGTTGTCCAAACGCTTCTTGCACTCTCGCAGGCTCGGTGCCGTGACCACTGCCCTGGGGAGCCTGTTCCAGTGCCCGACCCCCCTCTCGGTGAGGAACCTTCCCCTAACACCCAGCCTGACCCTCCCCTGTCACATCTCCATGCCGTTCCCTCGGGTCCTGTCGCTGTCACCAGAGAGAAGAGATCAGCCCTGCCCCTCCGCTCCCCTCGTGAGGAAGCTGCAGGCCGCCATGAGGCCTCCCCTCAGTCTCCTCTCCTCTGGGCTGAGCAATCCAAGTGACCTCAGCTGCTCCTCATATGTCATCCCCTCCAGACCCTTCACCATCTTCCTTTGGACACTCTCTGATAGTTTCATGTCCTTCTTATCCTGTGGTGCCCAAAACCGCACCCAGCACTCGAGGTGACGCCGCACCAGGCAGAGCAGAGCGGGACAACCCCTCCCCTCGCCCGGCCAGCAGTGCTGTGCCTGATGCACCCAGGGCACGGCTGGCCCTCCTGGCTGCCAGGGCACGCTGCTGGCTCGTGTTCAGCTTGCCGTCAGCCAGAACCCCCAGGTCCCTTTCTGCGGGGCTGCTCTCCAGCCTCTCATACCCCACTCTGTATATATAGATACACCTGAACCAAGATGTATGACATATTTAAAACAACTAACCAGATGTAATTTTAGCAACACAGCAGCAGCAGCGGTAAGAGCAAGCTAACCATTCAAGAAGTTTAATCGGCCATTCTCTTCCCCTAAGCACTGTCAGTAAAGAATGGCTACTGTATCTCTATTGTGGAAGAAACAATTTGTGAAAGTAATTTAGGGAAACACCTGGTTCATTTCTTGGGATCAGAAGTAACACTTAAATATTTAGCACAGAGAGTTCAGATTAACCTGTGCTTAGATTTTACAGTAATGTAGTTGATTAAAAAAACAACAACAAAAACTTTTCACTCACAATCATTTCTCTTTACAGGCCCAGTTAACCATTAAGGAATGTTTTTATCATTCTGGAACAAACGCATGCACTTTGGCAGTAGTTTGACAATTATCTCAATTACACAAACAATGAATTTTTAAGCTCACTGCTATCAAATAATGCAAGGGAATTGATATTATAAATTATTAAATCTACAACTCCAGGAAGCATAGAGACATTAAAAAATTGGATAGCTTGAAGAGATACAAGGATCCATAGCACATACAAAGACAGCTTACACACCTTACTTTTTGCAAGCAAAATCAACAGTTTTAAAAGCCGTTCAAAAGCAAAAACAACAGTTTAAAAAAAGAAGATACAGTAATATTTCTGTAGGTGAAACACATTACAGGACTCAAAACTACACCTTTTACTTATAAGTGGTAAGTTTTCCTTGCTGACTGAAGAAAGACAAAGAGGCCAATACATTGACATCAGCCAACTACATTTGCACCTATTATGTCAAAACATATTTTAGAGCTCATGCTTACAAAGTTTCTCCTCACAACATAAGGCAACAACCAGGTAACAGCTTAAAACTGCAAATATTAAGCCTAAAAGTGGACATCAATTTTTCAGTCTTAATCTGCTGCAATTTATTAAGACCTAGCTGCTACTCAACTTTTATTTCACATTTCTTTATTTGGAAAACCATTATCTGCTACAGAAGCAAGACAAAGTAATGCAAACGTAAACCAGAGGTTTGGGATAAAGCTTAATGTTAAGTGGGAGATATGTAACATCTGCAAGACTACAGCAGCAACTACTTCACCTCATCTCATTCAATCACATTGCTTTGAGAAGAATAGGAGGACAGCCAGAGCAAGAACATCTTGCCTTGTGTGGTGTTCCCACTTTAAAAGTTTCTCTGGAAGACTGACGATGTCAGCCTGCCTATGCTCCCAACCTACCCCTGGCCATCCCAAATTACTAAAACAATGTAAAAAGGTTTTAAACTTAAGGAACTGGAAGGATTTCAAGTTAAAGCAGTTGACTTAAGGAATAACAAGATGATCTCATAGATAATGCAAGAACAAGACTATATCTTCAGAGACATTAAGAAAGGTAAATCTCCATATCTATTCTTCTGTATGCTCAACAGCAGTGGCATTGGAAGGGTCCAGAGCCCTTTGATTCATCTTCCGTAACCAAAGTAGAAAGAAAACAAATCTATACCTTCATGTGCAGCACAAGAAAGCTCCTTGAAAGACTCACCTCAAAGCCAACTCTGAAGCCTCATTTCATGATCTGTGCCTCCTCAACTCCTTTTCTACCCTTTCAGTTCAAAAAGTTCAATCATCTATTTAAAACCTTCTCAGCGTAAAGTCAAAAAAGGAAGCATTAAGACACAAACTCTACTGCAAGATACACTCTAAGTGGATACCCATGCTGACAGATACTCATGGCCTCAGCTGCATGTAACCACTATTTTAAAAAAAGATTTGTTTTCAGAAATGCATAACAACAGTATCAAAAAGTACCATCGCTATTTCCACTGGGATTATTGGAATTCAGAAGTGTGTCACTGTACCTGTAAACTGCTCCAACTAGTCAAACAAGTTAGAGACATCAGATAAATTTTGATAAAAGAATGCATGCTACAGAGAATAAACTAAGCCCTTACTTGTCTTTACCATGGAACAAGGGACTACAAGCAATTGTAGACTATTTTGCTGTACAGCCCAGAAGACAAATCTGGTCATCCACAACATTTCTTATTCATTCAGGTTAACTTTTCATTAAGTAAAACTCTTATTAAGGCAAATATATTAAATATTCCATACAAAGTAACTTTTTCCAATTTCTTGATTGGGGGTAAATAATCCTCAATTACAGTAGCCAATTCTCAGATCATCTGTTACAAAAACATTATTTAGGCTGTAATTCCTATTTTAAATATAACTTTCTGTTGCATTGCTGTGAGACTTTTTGCGACTGAAAAAAGATAATGATAGGATAGGTAATTTATTACATGCTGGACAGCTGAAGTTAAAGCTATATAAATAAGTTAGTGGGAGGTAAACTGGAAAGGCAGTCTTGAGTGAGTCAGAAACCCTATGTTAACTGCCTACATAACACTTCTACTCCTTGCTAAATGCCAAGCAGCTTTTAAGGTATGCTATTATGCATTTTATGTATTTAAAAAATATGCCATTTGTTCCTGCAGTTATAATGAAAACAAAGGTGTTTTCTGACAGGGAGACATTTGTCTTAAGGTATGACGTGCCCCTATTACTTCTTATAGCTCACTTCCATTTGTAAACTCATTTTAGATACTTTCCACTAACATGCATGTCTGACCTTGGTACGATTACATAAACATCTTTACAAATGCAACAACTCAGTCAAAAAGCTCTGTCCTGTTTAAGAAAAGACTAGATCCTGTAAGTACTTTATCTATCCTAAGAGAACTCAACAAAAAACATGGTTCTCATTGCAGCATCTTAAACCATCGATTATTTCCAGTAACGTTTGGAGAATGCCAGCTATACCTAACAAGCTACACCTAACATGACACAAAATATTTATATAGTGATTTCAAAATACGTTAAGTGATTCAATGGGACCAAAATGCTGCATGCTCTCTACATTATAAATAAGTCATTTGAAAAAAAAACTTATCTTGTGATCAAAACAAGTTATCTTTAACACAATGAAACAGTCTTACCTATTTTTAAGAAGAGATGTTAGGCTCTCAGAATTTAATTGATGCATTAAGGCATCCCTCAATGTCGGGAGCATTGACAGCACTGTTATTAAAAGAAAAAAATACAAAAAAAACAAACCAAAATCTGTCAACATAAGAAAAAAAAAATCGTATATCCATCCCCCGCTCTCACTCAATAGTTGCTATACAGTGTTGGTCCTATTCGCTCAACATGCGAAGCTGGGATGACAAGCAACACAGGAAATCCTGGAAGTGACTGCACTCAGAAGTGCAGTTACCTGCTTGCCTCTTATCAGTTTGGGAACAATGATGCCCTTATGTTGCTACATGGCTTTTCCTAGTTCTGTCTGCAGATATGTGCTCATGTCCTGCATATCTGCATATACATGCCTTCAACTCCCCAGAAGAAAAACTGATGAAAATCTATACTGCTGCATTTCTCCAAATGGGAAGAAAAATTTCTGAGGGTTCTAGAAACAGGTACATTTTAAAACAAAGGAAAGCTGGTGGGAGAAAGTCCTTGACTTTCAGAAGATTTAAGGTCTCTTCTGCTGTTATATGACAGGAACAGGAAATGATAAATAAGCATGCACAGAACATAACAAATACTATGAACAAAATATGAAAAGCCTTGACAAGAATGCATGCTGCCAGACAGAACGTACTTTGTACAAAGAATGGCGATGAAAAACTTATTCCTTGCAGTAAAATCAATCCCAGCATTACCAAGTGGAAAAGATAAAAACGAAATACAAACTGGTCAGGGAATGACGGATTTTTTTAAACTCTACCCATGTCCTCGCCACAATCCAAAGACATGCTAGAATAAAGTCACTTTCATTTTTGCCCCCCAGACAGCGAGGTACCTTTTAACTGTCCAAGTGTAGGGAATTAACGGATTGATATGTTTCTTCTCACTGAGATCTCTGTGTAGCTTACTAGCAACTTACTATAATGAACAAGATAATTAATCCTGCTGTAAATTCTTGGTGCTGCTTCACACCTCAATACTACATGCAGTTTAGGGCAATACACAAAGGGTCTTGAACTGACAAAATCCATAACCTGTACGTGTATTTGTATGCATTATAGATGGGTATATCCAAACCAAGGGTCAAGACAACCCCTAGAAATCTCTTCAATCCTCTGTTCTTCAGATTTGGTAGGATGACGCCAGATGACTATATTTAAGCACTAGTATTTAATTAAGGTTTTGAATTCTTATTCTTCTTCATTCCTGTCAATACGTAGTATAAATCCCAGAATAATTCCACCTATCAAGAACAGTAACAATTTCCTTATCTTACCTGTCATATTGCATGTCCTCTGATTACTTTCAAAATGATACTGCCTTCGTGCTTGGGCGATGTATTCAGCTGCCTCTCGTTCTTGGATTTCTCTGATTTTCTTCTGCCCGTATTTTCCCAGTAAATAGACTCCTACAGAGAGATTTTCAGATTACAATCTGCTTTAAAAATGTGAACAAAGCCCCCTTCAGACCCTTTCATTGGTTTTAAACCACACAGGTACACAGTGGTTTGGGGGGGGGGAGATATGTGGTCTCAAGTATTTTAATAGTAATTAGCAAAGGTAATAATCAGAAATAGTATTTTCAAAATGAAGTAAAATGTAAAGGGTAATGACTCAAATCAGTATAAGAAACATTTAAGAGATATCCTACCTTTCAAACAAGGCATTTTTGGTACTACTGCAATATAAGCAACTAGTATTGAAGGGATTGAAGAAAATATTGTGAAGAGAAAGGAGTAGAGTAACAGAAACAACACAAAAGAAACTCAAATGCACAAGCCTGGAAAAGGGTGAAAAGGAAGGTTTTTCTTTAAAGATATCCTTCTAAAATTAACAGCAGAAGTTAAACTCAAGTCTTAAAAATCATGCAAGAAAAACATTTCAGGACCAAAGAAAGGAACTGTTGGTCTTTAACGTGTACGTAGGAAGAACCTTAGCCTCAGCAGGGCCCGAGTGTGGCCATCAGGTGCACCGCCACCTCCACATGCTCCTCCACTCTCTCTTCCCATCCTCAAGACTTATTTCTCAGCAAGCCTGCTTTGTACTCTCCAGCTCCGTTCTTCTCCAGCCCTTGAGGATCTGATCCTCCTTCATCACTCTCACTATAAATCTCTATTTCCACAAAGACCCGCCAAAAATTTTTGCTCTTCATTTCCCCCGCTCCCAACATACATCCCTTTGAAGACTCCCCCAGCCGCTCCTCCCACACCATGGGGGTTCACAGGTCTCTCCGGTCTGTCCGCAGCCTCCTTCTCATCTTTCCTTACCTCCATCCCCCTTTCTAAGCCATCCCTCAAGATGCCACTATGTCTTCTACACTTCCTATCAGCACTGTTGCCCACTGCAGACTGCATTCCGTGAATTTCTCTCCTTCTAGCCAGGGCTTCTCATAACACCTCCTACGTATGCATTTCAGCTGCTGCTTCCTGTATGCACTGGTGGCAGCAATTGCTGCGATTTCTCTGCAAAACAAGCTCTTCCCATGCTGACTTTCATAACAGAATCTGAGGGCAGGGGGGAAAAGGGGAAAAAAACAAGCACAAAAGGCTACTGTACAAGTTGATCATCATCTGTCCACTGGGGAGCAATTCCCTAAATAATTTCTCTACAGAATGCCAGATCCGACTCTTTCAAGTCAATAATGCTACACAGAAGAAATCTGAATATCAAATCAAGTCTGTCCAAACGCTTTCAAAAGTCATAAACAGTTTTAAGTCCAATTTTCAAGATTCAAAGTTAATATCTGAATGAATGAGACATTTAACAGTTGCCGAATCCTGAAAGTTGTAGAACTACTTTTATAACCTGATCCACAAAAACTAACACCACCACCCCCGATTTTGAATTCACCTACATTTTTTAGATCATTAAAACCTTTCAGTATGTTCTCCAAAACTATCATCAGTATTTCAAAAAGTTTGTCAACTTTGAGCCCTAGTATTTGTGGTCACAAAAAAAATCTGGTTATTTATATCAGTAGTATGTTTCCTAATAGGCAGCTACAAACCAGACCAGTTTGGAACAATCGTAATCACTGCCATTTATTTCCCAAAAGCCTCATAAAACAAAAAGAAGTTGAAGTCTCTCTCTCCTGCTTCAACCTTTAGGCAGACTGACCATTTGTTACAAGTGGAAGATTCACCCCATAACATACAAACCTCAATACTATGGCTCCATAGACATAAAATGCAATTTTACCACTGTAAATCGTTAACCAAAATGAGACTTCATAATTAATGATTATTTTTCTCTAAAAAATAATCAATTCCTGCCAAGAATATGTATTTAGAATGCAACCTTCAGCATACTGATTTTATTTTTTGCAGCTTACTGAAACAGCAACAATTAATTTTTTTGGTATAAGCAAATAGTTTTTGAACACAGTATTCTTTCCAATCACTTCATTCCACTACATTTTTCACAATACATTCAGACATAGCCATTCATCCGAAAGACAACTCTTGTTTCATTTTTCTGCCCCAAATAAGTCATTTAACTCCAGTTTTTTTGGCAAAAGGTCACACAGCTACAAAAAAAGGCTCTTCTTGCATGCACACAGGGCACAGGCAGTCATGAGACTACAAGAAGCAAACAACTCCAGCAGAATCATGTGCATGCTCTAGAGGGATACGCTGGAGCAGCGCCTTTATAACTAAAATTAAGACAGCTAATTGCTTAACAGTCGATTGTTAAAGCAGTGCGAGTACTCTGTGCTAAGAACTGCTGTTCGCATGAGGGTCCAAAGTTGCATGAGCAGTCACCTAGATTTAACAAGGAGTTTCCAGAAAAAACTCGTCTCAAATGATGCAACACCAGATATCAGCAGTTCTATTTCTCACCTCCTGCCCAGAACTCAGCTGTAACTTTGACCCATCATTAATAGATGTTACGCACTCCAGTTTCATCTCTGAGAACGCAATGCACTAGAAGTTAGCCAAGGTAAAAGTTGCATCATGCACGCAGCTTACGCTAAAACAATGAACAACAACAACAACAAAAAAATTTGCATGTGAGCAGCAAACCGACTCCGTCACTAACTGCAGGGCCTGGAAGGACTCTCCTAGCACCTCTAAGCAGTTTGTGGGACTTGACAGCGCACTTGGGAAATTCTAGTCCTGCCCTCGTCAGCTTTGTGACAACAAACGCTTGCACAGTCACTCTTGCCTGCACTCAGTAGCAGAGCCTCTGCAAGTTTCCTGATTATGGGGTATTTCAGGGAGCTGCCAGCCTGGGAGTCTGCACGTGTTCACATTTTGCTTCAGAACTACTGCGTGTATCTGTACCGACATACAGAACGGTAATTCAGAAGACTAGAAAATAATACAGACTTCTTAGAAGTCCAGGCTGAACGCCTTACATGAAAATACCATCGCTAAGAGTTGGAAGCAGGACCAGGGAAAGCCACATCCTAAGAACTGCCATGAAGTCAGTATCAGCTAACAGAATGGTGAAAAACTAAACTGGCATTTTGAAAATCTCTGTTGTTAAGAACCAGGGAAGTGAACACCAGCTTTTTACAACACCTATCTCAATTTTACCTCTCAACAGGGGATAGGAGGTCAGCAAAAAGTGGCAGCAGCAACATTTTACTCATGTCTAATTAGCTAAACAGTTGTACAGCTAGAACTTCATACTGTACTTTTCCCCCCTTTGTCCCATACAAAACCAGGAATTAAGAAAATTCAGCAACAATGAGACTGCCCAAAGGATAACTTCTATGTAAACCTTTTTTCCATCTTCATGTGAGAACTACGCAAGCAACTATAGTCCCAGCATTTCTGAGCCACGCAAGGTTTGGAAGCAGATCAATGGTACAAACAAGGATTACGGCAGCTGACGTCAGTGCATTCAGGTACGGGAACCTCAGTAAGGATCTCGAACTACACTTCATACTGCTCTAAAACTGATCTACAAAGCGAAATGCATTTACATTTATATTGGCTGTCCTACAACACATGCAACATCTGGGGTCTACAATACCCATCTCCTGTGGAAGCAACACTCCGATTCACCCGTTAGCAGTGAATGGAGATAATTTATCACTGCTGCAGTTTCTTCACAACTAAACAAAAGTAATGGAAGTAGCTTACAAAATCCACGGGCTCTTACATGTTCATGCCAGTGGCCTTCAACAGGTGAGATTTCTTACAGTGTGTGAATTATGACTTTCTCCCTCAGCCCTTTCCTTTCTTCACAGGTGGAATAGAAAAATGAGCAGAAGAATGGAATTGGTAACTGGGAGGCATCAAGTTTCAGGAAACCTCCTTATGACCCTATGTAACCTTTACCCTCACTACCATATGCCCCCCAATTCAGTTTCAAGAATTTCATTATGTAGAAATGGTGCTAACACACAGAAGCCTGTATCCCTCCAGAACATCAACAGCTCCATAAGTTGTGATTTGTTCTTATGTACAAGTAAACCACGCATCAACTGACGTACAGTCATCCCATTATGGTAAAAAAGCATATTTAAGACAGGAAGGCACCAAAGCCTTATTGTTAGCACCACTTACTTCTACCAAAACCCATTTAATGCCCTTTCACTCACTCACGAACCAACGCAACTGACTTTGGTAAGCAGACAGACATCGACTGAACTGAAATGCTCCTTCTGCAAGCTGAAGGTTGCAACAGATGAAATTGAGTAATAATTCATGCGCCATTGAAATCAGAACCATACACTGCAAACACACCCTGAACTTGCTCTTCTACAGCAACGAGAACTTAAAGAGTGAATCATTCTGTAATATCCATCGTAATCTGCCTTGAATGCTGAGCACCAAGATGAAAACCACTTTAAATCTACTCCATTTGTCCATTAAGAACAAATGAATCTACCATGCCCTTGCAGCTCAGACACGCTAGCTCTCTCTCTACTTTAAATAATATTTCTGATCCCTGAACACTAGATTTTTACCTGCTGGAAGAGACTTAAGTCTTTTCAACGCACAGTTTACCTTGTATTGCTAAAAGAACAGACCCCTGAAGAATGGGTTTGTCTAAGGTCTTTGCTAAGTTGAGGACTTCTTAATCAAAGGGAAAATTACGTCCAGTTCAGTTGCTTTCCCAGCAATTCGAGCTCTTATCTCATGGGTTTTGCAACAGATTTTACTGCTTATGAAGATAGAGTGTTGGAATTCACAAAAATTACATTAAGAATAACAGCCACTGATAACGCCCAAGGAATTCATCACCGTAAAAAGAGGCAAGGGTACCAACCAACTGGGATTTCTGTGGTTCTTCAGTAATGCAACACTGATAAAACATTGTACCAGTAATAATGTAGAGACTCTTCTGTACTGTCTAATGAATAATTAAATATTCACATCAATCTCTGACCATGTGCCAGTCAAAAACTTAAAATCATTAAGCTTGTGATGTCCCATTTTCCCATGTTACATCCTCCTTTCCAGAACTGCAACTACAGCTCTTAAGAAAAACACACCAGAGAGACGTAAACTCCAGTCTCTTTGACATTAAATCAGTCCATTTGGGTGCTTTCCTCACATCATTCAGCCAATTCAGAATATTCACCTGACTGCTTTTACTGAAAGGCAGAAGTTGCATCCTACCTTTCAACATTAGGCAGTATTTTTTGGAGAGTCAGTTGTGGATTCCAGGGTTCCAATTCATTAGCAGTGACATGACATAACTCCTGGAGTTATATTTAAGGTCTCATCCATAACTAACATACAGATGGCCAAAACACTCATGATTCAGCTGCAGAACAAGTGCAGTGCAGCACTCTGCAGTAAATCCCTCCATTTCCCAGGTTGCCTTAAAATACTACAGTACAAATTGCAGCTGAGGGCAGCTAACGATGTTCTCCTGCTTGTGGATGCTCCAATTTACCACAGAGTCTCAAATACAAAAAAAAAAAAAAAGAATTCTCTATACAGTCTCCAAACGCAATATAGCCTGAGGAAACAGGTCCTTAATCCATGTTGCAAGCATAGTTCAATATATTCAGTCAGAAGTTGAAACACCTGTTAGAAGCACAGCTTTTTTTTTTTTTTTGGACTGGTCACACTTTAAATGGCTTTGTTTTAGACCCTGATTTTTTTTTTTTAAAATGTACTTCATCCATTCAGTAGCATTTCAGTAAAAGTCATACCAAACTGTACACGAACAGCATCAACCATAAGCAAAAAGCTGCAAGTTCAGTGACACTGGATGGTTCCCAGGCTGACAGAGGGCCATTCAGATGAGATGAATTTAGGATTTCAGGCTATCAGGACTACCAAGAGCCATCAGCTCCACGATACCTGCTCTGCCATTCAGACTTTGATCCATGTTTGCTAGCTGAAATTGGGACAACTCATGCTTTTACTATTCCCATTTATCCGCCTACCACTCTCACAAGGACAGTTGAAGGGGAGGGGGAACAGCTTGCAGGCTACAGTTTGGCATGTTAAAGTACATCTTTAATTTACCATGGTGGGCTGGAAGTGTGCTGGCTCAGCAACTGGTAAACATTACTTTCTCCTGTACTTGTAAAGCCAGAAAACCTGCAGGTGAAGGGGTAAAGCGGTTTGACAAGTACTTCAGTAACCACTAATCAGTCTAACTGATTATCATGTATTAATCAGAACTCTTTGGAAAAACACAGAAGGAATTCATGCTGAAAGGATGCAGAGGCCACAACAACTAAGGCAAGTCAGCAGCATACCCAATTCACCTTCACAAAAGAGCTCACCTGAATCAAGAGGTAAAAAAAAAAAAAAAAAAAGAGAGACAAAATGTACTGCAGAAACCCTTTAGCCCTCAGAATATTTAACTGTGCAGGCAAATTCCAGTGAGTATAAGCAAATTAAACTTTCCTTAGCAACTCTGTCATTAATTCTGTGTCATCTGCATAAAATCTAAGTAGATCTGACGACTGAGCATGCAAAACCATGGTCGTACCTTTTGAGAAGTATCTAATCTCCACGAAAAGACACCTTTATCAGCCGCACAGATGTTTCTTTTGTTATTATGCAAAGAGACAAACTCGAGGTGTTCTTTTAAATCTAATCCCAGCTAAAAATAACCCTGTAATAACCCCAAGGGAAAGAGGAGCCTACCAGACTGTAACCAGCCAGCGGGCTAGACAAAGACTCTTAAGGGAACAGGAACGGCTTGAACAACTCACACACGCCTTCCTCTCTCTCCAGCAAAGCCTTGCGCCCGCAGTCGCTTTGCGTTTGACGATTCGCCCCTACGCGCCAGCCACTCCGAAGGGCGCGGGCTTTCGGCCGCTGTCCCAGAAGCACTCTTCCAAACCTCACCTGCCCTTTGCACCGGCACCTGCTGCTTCCAACCGCCGCAAGCAGCCGCCGTACGGACACCCAGGCAGCCCGAGCCCCCGCTTCCTGCGCTTCAGGACGTGAGGGACGACGCGCGGGTTTTCCTCCCCGCGCAGGCGAGAAGCGTTCCCGCCGCCCCAGCTCCGCGCACCCCGCTCGGCCGGGCGCGTTTTGTTCCCAGCAGCCGGGCCGGGCCGGGCCTCCCGCCGCCACGG